>PVIA01012241.1:0-39061 GCA_004024845.1 Tonatia bakeri
TTTTGAGTGACAATGGCAGGGATGTAATGTTCAATGGCCTCCAGAGCTGAAAATGTTTACTGTCTGGGCTTTTATAGAAAAAGTTTACTGGCTCCTGTAATATGTAATTAATCTGAGGGATGTTTTGTGCATTTAAGAGGAAGAAGTATTTTCTATTATCGGAGTAAAATTTGACATGGAATTATGTGGTTTATGTTATAATTATAATTTTTTAAGATTTTATTTATTTATTTTTAGAGAGGGAAGGGAGGGAGAAAGAGAGAGAGAGAAAATCATCAATGTGTGGTTGCTGGGGGCTGTGGCCTGCAATCCAGGCATGTGCCCTGACTGGGAATTGAACTTGTGATGCTTTGGTTTGCAGCCCGCTCTCAATCCACTGAGCTACACCAGTCAGGGCTGTTTATGTTATATTCTAAGAGTGGTAGGGTACAGCCTACTGTTACAGTTTCAGCCTGCTGTTTGTAGCTGTGTTACTTGGTGCATGAGAACTCATAATCACTATATTGTCATTGTGAGTTATAGCTTTTTAACATTTAAGGGTGTGATTATTTTTATAGCCAATGCTTTTGTCTTGTATTCTACTTCTCCCACTTCATTTCTGCAACCTCTACTTCTTTTTTTTTTACTTTTTAATTTTTTGTTCATTGATTGGAGAGAGAGAGAGAGAGAGATTGATTTGTTGTTCCACTCACTGATGCATTCATTGGTTGCTTCTTGTATGTGCCCTGATCAGGGATCAAACCTGCAGCCTTAGCGTTTCGGGATGATGTTCTAACCAGCTGGGGTCTTTACTTTCCTTTTATTTTCATTAGCTTAAAACACATTTGCCAATTCTTTTATTTATATTTTGTTTGTTTTTATTCAAATACAATTGTGAACATACAGAAAAGGTGTAGAAATAGTACCAGGAAGCTCTGCTGGATGTTGGTGTTGTTTTTTTTTTCCTAGGAAATTCAAGATCTGTAGAGGTCTCTCTTCAACTCATGATGAAAATATGAAGTGTGAATGATTTATCCTTTCTCTTTGGTGATCTGTGTCATTGTATGGAGGCTGTGTGGAGAGCTTTAGCTTTAGGCAGCCACAATTATTTTGCCCACTAATTGGTTTCTAATTACATCAGTTCTTAAGAAACATTTTATCTATTTACTTTTAGAGAGGGGGAGGGAGGGAGAAAGAGAAGGAGAGAAATATCCATGTGTGGTTGCCTCTTGCACGCCCCCTACTGGGGACCTGGCCCGCAACCCAGGCATGTGCCCTGACTGGGAATTGAACTGGTGACCCTTTGGTTCACAATCCAGTGCTTAATCCACTGAGCCACACCAGCCAAGTCTAATTACATCTATTTTTAATTACAGCAAAACAAAATAAAAATTTAGGGAATAAATAAAGGCAAAATAATGGGGCTCATATTTATTACAATTCTACTAGTTTTTTTTATAATGTTTAGTTTGCTGGCACTCATAGCAACAAATCTGTTTAATTTCAGTTATTTAATTAAATTTAGGCTGCAAAATCCTATTTGGCGATCATACCCACCTTCTCAGAGTGAATTGAAAGCAGAATGTCAATTAAAAGCAGACTTCATGAAGAAAGCAAACATCAAAGTCATATTCCATAGCGTCTGTGACAACTCGTTTTCGGTCCAAATGCTTTAAATAAAGAAAAATACTGAGCCCTGGCTGGGTAGCTCAGTTGGTTGTAGCATCCACCTGATACACCAAGAAGGTTTCGGGTTCGATCCCCAGGCAGGGCGCCTATAGGAGGTGACTGACTGATGTTTCTCTCTCCCTTCCACTCTCTCTAAAAAAATCAACACGAATATCCTCAGGTGAGGATTAAAAAAAAAATCACTCAAATCAGCTTGACAGTTACCCATGTTGCGGAAGGCAACACTCTACAGACCCTGGAAAGAAAAGTTGTACATTTCTGAAAACTAGGGGTAAAACTCAGTGTACGATGTATGTGCAACTTTAAAGAGATTATACCATGAATAGGTGATTCAAAATAAAACATCCAAGTATGAAAAATGGCATTTCCTGACAAGTTTATGTAGATGGAGCATGCCAACATTTTAGCTTTTCCCAGAGCTGAAGATAAATTTGTCTTGATATGTGCTCCAGATACTAATCCTTGCTAGGTGGTCCCTTCCAGAAAATATGTTACTAAAATACTTTGTGCATTAAAAAAAAAAACAAAAACGAGGTAGACATTTACTGCTGCCTTTGCGAGAACCCGTATGAGGTACCAGCAGAGACTTTAAATAATTACTTTCTGTGAATATATTGGCACTTATTCCCACTCAGAAACAGGCAAATGAAAGCAATTGGATACACACTTTTATTCATCAGAATGACAGGAAATTGTTAACACACATCGGCAGATTGTGAAGTTGTCTAATAAGTATGTAAAAATATATATCAAAACAGAAAAGCTCCCTATTCTGAGCCAGTAAGCAATTGATTCATGGGAGAAAAATTGCTGAAACAAAAATGAACACGGTGTTGACTCTGGCATTGCCTGAGTTAGAGCATCGCCTAAGGGCAGCTCCAATCCTAATTTGTGTTGCTCAGAACAAAAGCCGGTGGAGTCTGGGGACACACTAGTTGGGGAACTACTGTGCTCAGCAAAAAAAACTCAGCCACGTGCAGTGGTGGCAGGATGGAGCTGCTACAAGGAAAGCATGTTTTAATCATTTTTTAAAAGTTTATTTATTTATTTTTAGAAAGAGGGGGTGGAAAGGGGAAAGAGAGGGAGAGAAACATCGATGTGGGAGAGAAAGAACCAAATCTGCATCTCAGGCATGCGCCCTGACTGGGAATTGAACTGGCGACTTTTCGTTTTGTGGGATGGCGCCCAACCCACTGAGCCACACCGACCAGGGCAAGAAGACATGTTTTAGACCATACGCATGTGTGTGGGCACAAATCTCAAGGACTGTATTTGTGACTAATTGTATAACAGGTTAATTTAGCTTCTGTTCTGTGGAAAATGTAGGGTTTTTTGGGGTTTTTTTGCACCCATGCTGTTGATAATCTGATCATGATGCCGAGTATACATGTCTCTCTTTCGAAAACTACTTCTTGGGTCAGAGAACGTGTACATGTGTCTAACTGCCGGTGAGCATGGCAGATCTCCCAGACGGGGTCCTGTTTTGGAATGTTTCCCAAACTCGTCTGACTGTGCTCTCCACTCTTTGGGAGGCTGTGGAGAGCCAGTGTTCCAGAAACATCAGCGTGAGAAATGTTCCCAGACGCGGTATAGTGTGTCTTTTGGGGAGGTCCTCATGAATGAGCTTCTAGGGATTTATGGAGAGCAGTATCTCCATCTTTTTTAAAAATTAAATGTATCGGGGTGCCATTGGCTCATAAAATCACATAGGGTTCAAGTGTACAATTCTACGACACGTCACCTGTACATGGCACTGTGTGCCCACTGCCCAAAGTCAAATCTTCTCCTGCCACCATACACCTGGCCCCCTTTACCCTGTACCACCCACACCCCCTTCCCTCTGGTCCCCACTATATTGTCTATGAGTTTTTGTTTGTCTGTCTTCTGTGTTTATTTGTTGCTTTCAGTTTTATATCCCACATATGAGTGAAATCACGTGGTTCTTAACTTTTTCTGTCTGACTCGTTTCACTTAGCGTGGCCTCCTCAAGGTCCACCCACGTTGTAGTGAATGGTGGTGTTTCATCTTTTTTGGGGGCTGAGTGGTCTTCCTCTGCGTACGTGCCCCGAATCTTCTTTTATCCGATTGGCCTCTCCATCTTGACTCTGCTTCCACGTTGGATTGTGTATTTCTTGGTTGTGGGGTGTCCTGTGTGTTGTGGGGTGTTTGGTAGCATCTCTGGCCTCTAACCCCTCGATGCCAGGAGTGTGCTCCCAGCCACAGGAACCAAAAATGTCTCCAGGTCATTGTCGACTGTACCGTAGGGGCCAACCTGTCCCTGGGTGACAACCAGCTGTGCACCCAGATGTCTGGGAAGGAGGTCGGTTGGGTCCACAGGCAGAGGAAGCTGAGTGTGGCGGGAAGAACTTTGACCTCTTGGGAGAAAATGGGTCCAGACTCCTGTCTGTGTTTCTATGAGGTCAAACGGTCCTTCTTGTCTCAGTTCAGCTGTGTTCTCTATCCAGCGAGTAAGGCAGAACCCTGTCCTGACTGGGCCATGAGTGTGGGTAAGAAACTTTGGTTATTAAAAATGGGTCCCCCCCAAACTGGTGCACTGGTTTTAAGTTTTTTAAAAAAATATTTTATTTATTTATATTTAGACAGAGGGGAAGGGAGAAAGAAAGAGGGAGAAAAACATCAATGTGTGGTTGCCTCTCGTGCGCCCCCTACTGGGGAATCTGGCCTACAACCCAGGCATGTGCCCTGACTGGGAATTGAACTGGCTACCCTTTGGTTCACAGAGTGGCGTTCAGTCCACTGAGCCACACCAGCTACGGCACAGTGGTTTAAGTTTTAAGGGAATTAACATCACACAGTGTCTTCTCTTACTTAGGGTATGCAGCCCAAGAAGTATACGAAACCCTCAGTGATGGGCAGATGAGGACAAGTCATTGCTGAACCTCCACGCTGGGTCAAGAGTCACTTCCACTGATCACCTGCGGGGTCACTAGGTCTCTGAACCGCTTCTGTTGTTATGTGTAAAAGGCAGAGGGATAAGCCTACATCTAAGCTGGAGTGAAACGCAGGCAGAACCATGCAAGATGCAGGGCTCTGAGGCTCCTGGGATGAGCCTGGAGGGAGAGGATGAGGATGGACCTGCTTCCTCTGGTCCAACCCCAGAGGGGGTCGGGGGTGTTTCTCTGTCGTTTCCGTAAGGGAATCCGGGGGAAACAGGAGCTCAGGAGATGGGACTGAGCTCAGCCGCTCTGCACTTCTCGGCAACGGCTCATCGCGTTTCTCCTGTGGTTTTACTTGGTGTTGTTTTATTTTATTTTATACACTTGCTCTTCATTCTTAGCTCCTACTTGCCCCGCCCTGGGTACTCCCTAATGTGTACTTGTATATTGTCTTTGTATACATTTACTTATGTATATTTGTGTACACATGCGCGCGCACGCGCGCGCGCGCACACACACACACACACACACACACACACACACACACACACACACAGAGGGTCCGGCACAAGTAACGCCCTTTCTTTTGTTACAAAATCTTGTATTACAAAATCACAAGCGTGATGTTCTGTAACATAACACTATCATGCTCAAGCACACCATAGGACATGTTAGGTAAAATGTTCAAATTAAAACTATATATTATTGCATCCATGTTATTACCCCACCAACCACACTCAAGCGGGCGTTCCTTCTGCGGGACCGTGTACTGTCCAAGCCCCAGAAGCCGTCAGCAAGCCCAATGGCTCCTCTGTGACTCCCAGCTTGGCACCATTTCCTTAACTAATAAACCTTTCCTTTCTTTGCTGCAAATTCCTGTTTGCATCTGAGTGGGCTGTGATGAGCGTAGGCTGAGGAACCCCTTCAGTTCAGTAAGAGCTGGGTTCCATCTTCTCCACACCCTCAGCCAGGTCCGGCCCCTCGGCCAGGCCCGGCCCCTCCAACCCCAGGTGTTCTGGGTGCCTACCTCGTACCCGGGGATCTTCTGCGCAAAGGTGGAGCATTTACTCAAATGTAGAGTAAAGGAGAGCCCTGCAGCGGCTTTGAATGTCAGCTTCCCTTAAAGCAGGGAGTAGGCGACTGAGGAGAAATGTGAAGATGAGGGAAGGCACAGCCAGCACCTTGCCTTCAGCAAATGATCAAAAGAAGGAACTTCGATCTTTCCATCGGCAGCCAAGAAGATGCTAGAAAACAAGCATCGTTTCTAGGTGGAGTAGCTCCAGGTGTCCCTGTGGGATGATAGGGGGAAAGACTGTGATGCTGAGGCAGGTCCCCATGGCTCACAGGACCACCCCGATGCCTTCGGGCTAAGAAGGAAGAGGGGACTGGGGGCCAAGGCCTCGGAGGAAGGCCTGGCTCTCACGGCTCCCTCACCCTCTCTGCTTTTGTCCCCAGCGGGTAGATGAGGACAAAATTCTGCTGTTTTGGGGGCACCCTGACCAAACGCCTCTGTAATAGCACCCCGCGCCACTGTTCCATGCAGGAATAAAAAGAGAGAGATGTATTTTAATGCCTTCCAAAAGGACTTCTGAATGGCTCCCTGTTCCCACAGTTTAAGTGATCCAGCTTGCTTTCAATACAGTTTCTCATCTTTTGGGCCCACACAAAGGAGACCTTTCAAAAGGTGTGATATCACAGCCCTGGCCGGGTGGCGCAGCTGGTTGGAGTGTCCTCTTGTGGGTTTGATCCCCGGGAGTGCCCACAGGGGACAACAAGTGGATGTTTCTCTCCCTCATCTCTCTCTCTCCTCTTCTCTCTCTCTCTCACGTGAGGGTTTTCAGGGCCTCAGGCACAGGGTGTTTCAGACCCGAGTCCCCACCTGGCTGGCAGAAGCAGCGCTGGGCTCGGGGCCGAGGGAGGCAAGACCAGGGCTGAGACTATCCACAGAAGTTGAGACTGTCTAGTTGATAAGAATGCAGAAGGCAGGTTATTGATTTCTGATGTGAGAAACATCCACAGGTTGGCTCCCGTACCCGCCAGGACTGGGGATCGAACCCACAACCCTTCAGTGACGGGGCAATGCTCTAACAACTGAGCTACACTGGGCAGCCACGGCCTTCTCTTTTAATGAGCTCTACATCTTTACTGAGAGGCCTGACCTCTGCGGGCTCTCTAATGTAAACCCGAGCATTTGGGAATGTGTTTTCTGTTCCCATAAGACCTATAATTCTTGTTAATTGTCACCGGGTCCATAAGACACAAGCCACTTAGAGGCCTGAGCTTTTACTGCATGTCATAAAAATGTTATTTCTCTCCCTAATTATTCTAAAAATTTTAATGTAATACTAGTAAAAATTCCAACTGCATTTCTTAAGAAACTGAAAACACACTAGAATTATGAAGAAGAATAAATATCCACAGAAAGCCAAGTGAACTTGGAAAATATAATTGTAATGAGTATGTTAAAATATTATGATGTTATTTTTTCAATATTGAAATAACATTTCTATTTTGAAATCCAAGTATTTATGAATTGCTATATTTTAAAAGAAAATTTGAGCATGAGAATAGAGTATATAAATGCCAGGAAAATTTCGGGTCCTCCTGAGAAGTAAAATGATTTGTCTTCAGAAAAGGAGATTTGGCCCTGGCTGGTGTAGCTCAGTGGATTGAGCACCAGCCTGCGAGCCAGAGGGTTGCTGGTTCGATTCCCAATCAGAGCACATGCCTGGGTTGTGGGCCAGGTCCCCAGTTGGGGGCGCATGAGAAGCAACCACACATTGATGTTTCTTTCCCTCTCTTCCTCCCTCCCTTCCCCTCTCTAAAAATAAATAAATAAAACCTTTTTTTTTAAAAAGGAGATTTGTACCTCTGAGCCCAGTAAGTAAGCAGGATAAAAATACAATATTACCATTTTAAATATAAATAGATAGGCAGCAACCCGTCCCATTTCATGTTCAACTTTGACACTTCACACAATTAACTTCAGAAGGTGTTTTATGAAGAAAGGCCCAGAAACCCCAGGTGCACCTAAGGATTTCACAGAAGACTATAGGAGACTATTATTGAGAGCCAGAGGCCTGAAATCAGAATTTAGACAAAAGTCCTGTGGGCAGACCTGGCCAGGTGGCTCAGTTGGTTGGAGAATTATTCCATACACCAAAAAGGTTTATTGCACTGGCTTATTGCACTTGGCGGACAGTCTCCAGGTCCAGTAATGGCTGTTGAGGGTTAGATCCTGGATATATGCAGGTTAGATCCTGGGTCAGGGCACAAACCTAGGTTTCAGGTTCAATCCCCACTTGGGGTGCATGTGGGAGGCACCTGATTGATGTTTCTCTCTCTCTCTCCCTCCTTCTTTCTCTTAAATCAATAAACTTATTCTTGGATGAGTATTAAAAATTACAATAATGGCCCTGGCTCATGTGGCTCAGCGGTTTGAGTGCTGGCCTGAAAACTAAAGGGTCACCGGTTGGATTCCCACCCAGTAAGGGCATATGCCTGAGTTGCGGTCCGGGTCCCCAGTAGGGGGCGTGCAAGAGGCAACCACACATTGATGTTTCTCTTTCTCCCTCCCTTCCCTTCTGCCTAAAAATAAATAAATAAAATCTTAGCAAAGCTGAACGACCTCTGCCTGCATTTCCTGACACAGGAAAAATGCCGAGTGTGCTAATACAACGTCGCATGAAGAGTATAAGCCAGTATCTCTGTGTGTGCGCGCATAGATACGCATCTGGAAGAATACACAGCACAAGTAATGTTTTCTTAAAATTAATTAATTTTAAAAGTGTTTATTGAATCTATTGGGGTGACATGAGTTAATAAAATTATATAGGTTTCAGGTGTACGGTTCTACAATCCATCATCTGTATATTGTACTGTGTGGTCGCCACCTTAAGTCCAGTCTCCTTCCACCACCAGTTATCCCCCGTGTACCCTTTTCTACCTCCGCCTTCCCTCTGCCAATCACCATGCTATTGCCTGTGCCTACGAGATATATATTTTTTGCTTAATCTCTTTTTCACCCAGTCCCCCCACCCCGTCCCAGTCCCTCCTCCCTTCCAACAGCTGTCCGTCTGTCCCCTGTATCCATGAGTCTGCCTGCATTTTGTCTGTTTATTTTGTTCATTAGATCCCACATAGAAGTGAGGTCATAGGGTATCGTCTCCCTCTGACTGGCTTATTGCACTCGGCGGACAGTCTCCAGGTCCAGTAATGGGTGTTGAGGGTTAGTATGGATTTGCTACTTGAGATGGCAATACTTGAGTTTATAACTCAACAAGTGATTAAAGTTATTTCGAAAATAAAACGAAGAAAACACCTGTTCCTTCTCTGCTGTCGAGTTTCTGCCTCAGAGCCGGGCTGAGCAGACGGGGCCTCAGCCCACGGACGATGGAACCCAGCCCAGTCTGTCTGCTATCCTTCCCGCACCCACCTGGAAACCTTGCAATGCTTGCATGCACCGTCAGGTGTGGTCCAGAGGGCCAGGTGTGGGGTGTGGGGGGGCTGTGGCCCCACTCCCCCGGCCCCGGGCTGGGCAGAGGTGGCGGGTGGGGGAGGTGGGACACCCTAGAGGCCAATGAAACACAAGCCATCGAAGGGTAGAAGGGAAAGAAGAGAAATGAAAGACACTAAGGGAAAGAAAGATCAACGAGCCCAGGTTTCTGCTCTCCAAACACTCAACAAAGCGCGTTCCCCGACACCCTCACACCTAAACGTGCTGTAATAGCGACTTTTAAAAGAAAACAACCAGGGGAAGAAATGCTGATACTTCTGTGCATTGGACGGCGGGGAACTTGCTAAACACGGAAAGAAGAAAAGAGTTCCATTCCTATTTTCCCGAATTCTCCATTGCTCTTCCCTTGTCTAAGGTTATCCTTTCTGATTACAAAGTAAAGCAGCAGATTAAAAATATTAAATGCACTGAGTTTAATGAAGAAAGTAAAAATTTTTATGGTTCTGTGGATTCACACACAGACATGGGCATCTGCTAATACGTCCTATTATTTATACAGTCATTCACATTCTATATTTCCTTTGTGATTTTGAATCTATATTTTTTTACCTTAGCCTCATAAAATGATTGTTTACTGAGCTTTATAAGACATGACTATGAATTTCAAACAAAAATTTCCTAACTATATCATATTCCATCCTATGGCCTTCTCATGATTTATGAAGGTATTTTCCTTTTTGGGAGGACTTTTATTTTTATTTATTTATATGTTTTTTTAAAGATTGTATTTATGTATTTTTAGAGAGACAGGAAGGGGGGGAGAGGGAGAGAAACAATGTGTGGTTGCCTCTTGCACGCCCTCTACTGAAGACCTGGCCCACAACCCAGGCATGTGCCCTGACTAGGAATCGAACTAGTGACCCTTTGGTTTCTAGGCCGGTGCTCAATCCACTGAGCCACACCAGCCAGGGCAAGATCTGTGTATTGTACTGTGTGCTCACCACTTAAAGTCAAACCATCTTCCTTCACTTTATATTTGGTCCCCTCTGTCCCCCCCCCACACCCCCCACACAGCCCCTTCCCTCTGGTCACCACCACACTGCTGTTTCCCTGAGTGTCAGTTTTATGTCCCCCATATGAGTGACGTCATATGGTTCTTAGCTTCTTCTTCTGACTGCCTTGTTTTGCTTAGTGTGGTATCTTCCAGGTCCATCCACAGCTTGTCGCCAGTCCTCACGGCACCGGGATGGAGGTGACAGCACCGAGGGTGATGAGTGCCGGGGTCCAGCATCCCTGGGTGCTGCAAGGAAAACCAGGTCGAGCCTGTTTCAACAGAAACTCGTTAGGAACAGCCCTGGCCACTACGAGTGGTAGCATCCTTACCTTCCACTAGTGGTGAGAGACACGGCATCAGCCAGGGACGGCGCGTTTGACAAGGAGAGACTGACTTAGCAAAGAGCCTTCAAGTTCACGGAGAGACGCTCAGCCTGCCACGTTTCTCCCGGAGGTCTCCTCTGGTTGAGCACGCCCGTTCCTTTCGACGTCCATGTTCTGTTTGGCCTTATTGCCCAGAGCTTATGGTTCCTTGTGTTCTTTGTTCTTTAAAAATTTTTAAAAATATGTTTACTGACTTCAGAGAAAGAGTGGAAGAGAGGGAGAGAGAGAGACATCAGTCGGTTGCTTCTCTTCCATGCCCTGACCTGGGACGGAACCTGCAACCTGCAACGTGCCCCGACAGGGAATCAAACCTGCGATCTCTTGGCCTATGAGATGACACTCCAACCAACTGAGCCACCCGGCCGGGGCTGACATTTCTGCATGTTTGACCATTATCTCCAGCACCTGCACCTGCTGTCCCTCTGTTGCCTGTGTCCCCACTTGCCTTAGCAGCCGGAGGACTAAGGAGAAGAAAGGCGTATACATTTAAGGAGAAGAAAGTTGTATACATTGTCCAACAGAGAGAGCTTGGAAAGTCCTCCCTCTGTCTTAGCTGCTTCGCTGTCCTCACGGGATTCTGAGATTTCGGAGGCTGTGAGCGTGCACGGGACGGCGAGGAGTGGAGGATCGAAGCACAAACTGAGAAATGTATTAAAATGTTCCCACCTGAATGAATGACAGCTTTCCAATGAGGGAATTGAACCTGCAACCTTAGCATATGGGAAGGCTGCTCCTGCCAGTTGAGCCCCCTGGCCAAGGACGTCTTGCGGGTTTGATCCCCGGTCAGGGTCTAAAGGGAGGCAACTGATCCATGTTTTTCCGCCTTTCTCTCAAATCAATAATAACAACAGCAACAACAAACATGTCTTTGGGTGAGGCTTAAAAAGAATCCAAGAGTATCTGTATTGCAAATAGGAGAGCTCAGATCACATAGCATCTTCCTGCGCACCTGTCGCAGGTGCGGGACGCCCCGGGCTCAGCTGCCCCGGGTGCGGGGCGCCCCGGCACCGGTTTCCCTGCCGCACTCGGCGGGAGTCGGGCACAGTCATCTCCTCTCTGATTTTAACCACTGGGAAAACCAGCCTCATGAGCTCTGAGAAATTCACTGCAGGAATTCTCAATTTTCTCTGTAACCCTGAACCGCCAGCCGGTTCTTCCCATGAGAAATTAAAGAGTCTAAGAAGACTGTGCGGCAGATAAAAATATATTCCTGCAAATAATGTCAAAGCTGAGGCACAAAATGAGTCTCTATTACGATTCCAGACACAGGGTCCTTAGGCGAGATTCCTCTCACGTCCCCGCTCCCGCCTTCCGCGCCTTCGCGAGGGAAGGAAGGGCAGGGTGGGAGGAGGGAGGGTGCGACTGAACGGGCCTTTGAACTTGCCCTGGCTGCTCTGGCAGGAACCAAGGATCCGTGGCTCCCCGCCTCCGTGCCCACGCAATCAAGTCTGGCTCAGGAACACGCCTCCGCGAGAGCTCCTGTGCAGGGAGGCCCTGAGACCCGCACTTGGCAATGGAGGGCGGCCCACACCAGGGGACAGACGCCTGAGCTGTGGGGTCAGGGGGAAGTCACACTGATGACTTATTGCAAACACGCTGAGCAGCAAACACTTTGCATACTGTTTAATATATCATTTGAAGCACACTTTATTATATATATTTATTTAATCCTCACCCAAGGATATGTTTATTAATTTTCAGGAAGAGAAGAGGAGAGAGAGAGAAAGAAACATTGATGGGTTGCCTCCCCTAACTGCTGTGGCCGGGGATCAAACCCACGAACTTTTGGTGCAGGGAACGATGTTGCTACCAAGTGAGCCACCCAGTCAAGACTGGAAATCAACACTTAAAATATTTTAAATATTTTTTTTACATGTTTATGGAACATAGTAATTAGCATCAGTCCAGGTGAATCTGCATACACAGCGATGAGTCAAACACGGCTCTCCATCCCTGGAGCGCCCGGCCCTGGAATGATGCCCCGCAACTCCTGGCTCCCTCAGCTGCCATCACAGAGACTCAGCCACCGGCTGAAGTCCCCGTCCCTGACCAGCCCAGCCCTTTGGTTCTGCATGTGCTCACCAGTGAGGGAGGGACTCTAATGTCACCAATTATGGCTCCTGTGTAACAGACTGCTCGCCTTGGGAGAGGACAGACGGTGGAATACCAAATGGACTGGAGCCCAGCTGGGCCTTGGTTTTCTGTGTGCAGCACACGTCAAATCAGATACTATATATTTTTTAAATTGCTTTTAGAGAGAGAGAACGGGGGAGAGAGAGAAACAATGATCTGAAAGAGAAGCATTGATTGGCTGCATCTCATAGGTTCCCTGACCGGGGATCAAATCCACAATCTGTTGGTGTACCAGACGATGCTCCAACCAACTGAGCCACCCAGCCAGCAGGGCAAGGTTCTGTTTCCAAAATATCTGGTACATAGCAGCAGTGAACTTGAAAACGTGTGTAGTGGGAGGTGGCAGCCTGGCCAGTGCAGCTCAGTTGGTTGGAGCTTCATCTGGTAAGCTGAAAGGTCTCAGGTTCAATTCCCGGTTGGGGCACATGCCCAGGTTGTGGGTTTGAATCCTGATCAGGGTGTGTATGACAAGGCAGCCAATCAATGTTTCCTCTCACATCTCTCTCTCTAAAAGCAATGAAAAAATGTCCTCGGGTGAGAATTTAAGAAAAATCAAAAATAAAGATGTCAGAGATACGCTGAGGCAGCCAGATTGAGGTCCCATGTGTCTCTGGAGAAGAGCACATTATCGGAGCGAGCATGTGACACGAGGGGAGGGAGCAGCTTATGGAAGGCAGAAAGCCAGTGCCTTTTGGCGACTACTGGGGACTGTGGGACCACACCTCAGAGTCTGGGTTCGCCTAGGCAGCGAGGAGAAGCCCACCCATGAAATAAGCACCCCAGTTTGCGCCCGGCTCTCTTTAAAGGCATTTGCTGAGGCGAGAGGCCAAAGGCAGAGGAGAAATCCCGTTAAAAGCCGAGTGGAGCGTCCGTCAGCTCCTGGCAGTGTGTGTGTGGGAGAAACATGGAGTTCCGGATCTTCTCAGTGGAAGGGTCCCTGTGGACACCTAAGGCTTGTGTGGGGACCCCTGAAGCTGCACCTTGGAAGTGGGAATAGAACAAAGTTGTATGAAGCATTAGAGTCGGAAGTGCATCCTGACCCGTGTGGCTCGGTGGGTTGGGCATCATCCCACGAAGCAAAATGTCGCCATTTCGATTCTTGGTCAGTGCACATACAAGAGGAAACCAATTGGTGCTTCTCTCCCCCGCCTTCCTCTCTCTGAAATCAATTAAAAAATATATCCTCAGGTAAGGCTTTGAAAAAATCAATTAAGACCCTGGCTGGGGTGGCTCAGTGGATTGAGTGCCGACCTACAAACCAAGGGGTTGTCAGTTCGATCCCCAGTCAGGGCACATGCCTGGGTTGTGGGCCACGTTCCCCAGTGGGGGGCGTGCGAGGGGCAACCACACATTGATATTTCTCTCCCTCTCTTTCTCCCTCCCTTTCCCCCTCTCTAAAATCAATCAATATTTTTTTTAAAGTGGGTAACGTGGCCTGGGTTATGAATCAGGCAGGTCATGCCTGATTAAGTAGGAGAGGTGTGTTGGTCATCTGACAGGGAAAAAACTTACCTGGAAAGACAGAGAGACCCAGAGCCCCTATCACTCTCCCCACAGAATTTCTGCCATTGAACCTGCATTTCAGAGGCACGTGGAGAAGCAGGACAAGATGACGAAACAGGTAACAGGGGAGAACCACAGGTGACATAGGTTATCGCAATGATTAGACATGGTCTGGGAAGTCATTTTCATCACTAATGTCAAGAATAGAAATGTCAGGAGGGGAATTTTAGTGGACAGCTATTATATAATCCATCAAGAGGAAGGAAATGGAATTTCTGGAACGCAAATGAAGAGCATGCGCTTTTGACAAGAATCCCTGGCGAGACACCAGAAGAGATCATCAGAGGAACAGAAGGCGGGGATGGGAGAAAACGGTCACACCAATGCACAGAGGAGAAAACCGGAACTCTGGGAAGCACACAGAGCCACTATCTAAATTATACGTAACCGAAAGTCCCACAGGAAACGGGAAAGACAGCGTAGCAGAGAAAAGACAATAGAAGAAACACTGGCAGAGGGTTTTTGAAATCATGAATAATATTGAGCCCTAGATTCGAGAATTCTAAGAAAGGCAATCAAGATAAATTTGAAGAAAGCCAAGCTACTCCAGGTGTGAGTTAAACTGGTGAGAACCATACTGAGGGAATCCAAGTTAAAACAGCTAAAAAATTAAAAAAAAAATAGAAACACAACCCACAAACATTTACCTTTAAGGGACCAGCAATAATATCGGCTTCAGACACCTCAGTAGGCATTCAACACCGTGGTTCGGCAGGTGGCACTGGGCCCGTCAGAAATCCATGTAGAAAATTCACAAAAGATGGATTGAAGATGAACATGTAGACCCGAACCATCTAACTCCTAAAGAAAATTTATCGCTTATGTACAGTTTTCTTAGATACACCAAAAATATGATTGGTAAAAGAAAAACTGATGAACTAGATTATACCAAAGGTAGGAACATCTGCTCTTTGGGAAACTTTGTTAAAAGAATGAACACTGAGCCATGGCTCATGTGGCTCAGTGGATTGAGTGTGGGCTGAGAACCAAAGGGTTGCAGGTTCGATTCCCAGTCAGGGCACATGCCTGGGTTGTGGGCCAGGTCCCCAGTAGGGGGTGTATGAGAGTCAACCACACATTGATGTTTCTCTCTCTCCCTTCCCCTCTGTCTAAAAAATAAATAAAACCTTAAAAAAAAAAGAACGAAAACCAGAGCCACACCTAGGAGAAAATATTTGCCTACCATATATCTGGCAAAGGATTTGTGTGCAAAATATATTACAAAAACAAAAACTCTCAAATCTCCACCATATGAAAACAACGCAATTGAAAAAAAATGGGCAAAGGGCTTGAATAGACATTTCACCAAAGAGGGTGAAATTGTGACGAATAAACACCTCAGCAGCTGCTGAATGGCTCTGGGCCCGGTGGAGTAGCAGATGGAGATGGTATGGGGAACCGCACATGCCAGCTACGGTGGTGAGAATACAGGGCACTGAGTACAAGAAGCAAGAGCTGGCTGGGACACTCTGGGGGCAAGGGGCTTTGACAGGTTGCTGCTGGGCGTGAAAACTGTCACTCTGGAAAGGTTTGCTCATTTCTTATAAATTGAATCTCCCACAATCATGTTCCTGGGTAGAGAAGTGGCCAAATCCTATTTCTGGGGAAGAAAGAGATAGAGAGAGAGAGAGACAGACAGACAGACAGACGGTGATGTGAGACAGAAACATCAATCAGTTGCCACCGATATGAGCCCCAACCAGGGACTGAACCCACAGCTGCTTTATTTGTGATAGTTGAGAACTGGGGAAAATATCCATATGTCTTTAAATGGAAGGATGAGTAAACCAAATGGGAAATTACTGCTACTCACAAATAAAAAAGAAGAGGTTATTAATGCACACAGCAACCCAGGTAAACTGAAAGGCATTCTACGACATTAAAGCCGTAGTCGAAAAGAGTATATTTAGAAGAAATCTCTGAAAACAGAGAACTAGAGGAAAGGAGACCTCATTACGTGCATTGCCTGCAGAAAGACAAGGCGAAGATTTTAGGGGACTTACTGATAATGATGATGCAAACCAGGAGATAATGGCCTGACAAGTCTAAACTGATTCAAGTAAACATGGCCAGGCCGGAATTCTACAGGCTGCAGAGAAACCTTTCAGAAATAAAAGAGAAATAAGGACTCTCTCAGGCGAACAAAAATCACGAGACTTCGTTGCAGCAGACCACACCTTAAGGGACTAAAGGGAATTTTTCGGCCCTGGCCCGGGAGGCTGGGCTGTTGGAGTGCTGATCTGAAGTTGGGGTGCTTATGGGGGGCCAGCGATTGATGTTTCTCTCTCGCATCCATGTTTCTCTCCCTTCCCCTCGCCCTTCCTCTCTCTCTAAAAGCAATGATAAAAAGCCCTGGCTGGCATAGCTCAGTGGATTGAGTGCTCGGGCTGTGAACCAAAGCATAGCAGGTTCGATTCCCAGTCAGGGCACACACCTGGGTTGCAGGCCACAGCCCTCAGCAACCGCACATTGATGTTTCTCTCTCTCTCTCTTTCTCCCTCCCTTCCCTCTCTAAAAATAAATAAATAAAATCTTAAAAAAAATAAAAGCAATGAAAAAAATGTCCTCAGGCAAGGATTAAAATAATAATAATAATAATAAATAAGGACATATTTTCAGGCAGAAAGAATATGATTCAGGCTAAACCTTAGATCTACACAAATACATGAAGAGCTCTGAAAATGGACTAAAGTTGAAATTATCACTTTCAATTGATCTAAAAGACTACTATTTAAAAATGGTAGCAATGCATCTTGTGTTTATAGCATATGTAACAGCAGAATATATGATAAAAATAAAATAAAGGGCTAGGGAGAAGGATTTGGAATACACTGTTATAAGTTCTTTAAATTACATGGAAATTTGCATAATACTATTTCAAGTTAGATTCTGGAAAAAGAATCTATGTAAATCTGTGGACAACCATGAAAAGTAAAACTTTTAAAATCGTCACTCAATATAGAATATAAAATGGAATTATAAAAATTAGAGTTAAATATGATAAGGCAGAATTTTTTCTTATTCTAGAAAGAAAGGAAGGTGGGGTGGGGGTAAGAAAGAGGCAGAGATAGAGAGAGAAAGAGACAGACATACAGACAGACAGACAGACATTGATGTGAGAAACATCGATCAGTTGCCTCCCATAGGAGCCCCAACTGGGGACTGAACCCACAATCCAGGCATGTCCCCTGACTGGGAATTGAACCCACAGCCTTTTGGTTTACAAGACAACGCTCCAACCAGCTGAGCTATACCAAACAGAGCAAGGCAGAATTTTTTTAAAATAAACAAACAAAATGTGGAACTAATATAAAATTGTTACCAAGATGGTAGTTCTGAATGCATCTCAATGAATGTTCTAATCGCACCAGTTAAAATAGATTTGGAGACTATAAACAAGACTCACCCGCATGCGTTCTACAAAAAAACCCACTTTAAACGGAAAGGCATAGATAACTTGAAAATAACATGGAACAACATTAAAAACAGAGAAAGATGAGCAATTTGAACACGAACTTAGAGGAAGCCGGAGTCGTGATGCCCAGGGAGGCAAAGCTGCTTTCCGAGTGGGATCACCAGGTGATACGGAGATGCCATCTAACGGTGCAGGTGTGCATTATCCCCACAGAGTGACTGGACAAAGCATCGCTATAAAGAAAACAGGAGTCCAAACTCCCTCGTGAATGTAGCTACAAGCCTGAACAAATGCTACCGAATGTCCAGATAAAAGACAGTGCAACACGCTCTCTATCCATGAGTCCGTCTCATAAGGTCTCAGGGATGCTTAGATGGTCACCGACGGGGACACTCCACGGAGGGACAAAATAACACAGGATGAAGCCGAGAGGGACAGTGACATCAGACTGGAGAGTGACAAAGAGGCTGACCAAAGCCAAATCCTTCTGACTATGACAGGCAGGCATGGGGCCTGGCTGGGTAGCTCAGCTGGTTAGAGCATCATCCAGATACTCCAGCATTTGGGGTTTGATCCCCAGTCAGGGCACATGCAAGAACCAACCAGTGAGTCCATGAATAAGTGGTATGACAAAACGATCTCTCTCTCTCCCCCCCTTTTCTCTTTTTCTCTAAAATCAATAAATAAAAATAAAATAAAAAGTACCCTCCTGGTGTGTCTCAGTGAATTGAACACCGGCCTGTGAACCAAAGGGTTGCGAGTTGGATTCCCAGTCAGGGCACATGGTTGGGTTGTGGGCCAGGTCCCCAGTAGGGGGCGCATGAGAGGCAACCATACACGGATGTGTCTCTCCCTGTCTTTTTCCCTCACTTCCCCTCTGTCTGAAAATAAATGAATAAAATCTTTTTTTCAAAAGGAGGCATCTGGGATGGAACAGAAGGGAGAGTGTGGGGAGGGGAAGGGAAAAAGGAGAAAGGGGGAGGGGACAGGGATGAAATGGGAGGAGAGGGACAGAGCCACAAGACCTGGCTGTCACCTCCTTCCTTGTGCTGGGGGGGTTGGGGAGGTCAGGAAGCCCAAGACCAAGATTAATATCTAAGTTAGGTGGTTGAGTTGCTCTGACAAACTCCTTTCTTGGTCCGACTCTTTAGTAAAAGCTTGTTTATCCTCAAGAGCCCCACTGAGTGAGTGTTCCTTAGGGACTCAGATAAAAGGGAATTGCTGCCAAAAATAAGAAAACCTTCGTTCCTGGGCCGTCAGCTGTCCCAGCAGGCCCAGGTTCAGGGAGAGCCCTGGAGCAGGAGCGAGGAGCTCCCAGGAGCTTTGCTGAAAGTGCAAATTCAAGTGACAGTTCCCCAGAAGGTAGGACAGCAGCCGGAACCAGTGCCAGGCAGGTGACAGGGCTGAGTCTTACTTGCCTGGATCTTGCTGGTCACGTGCCTCACACAGCGATGGTCCAACCGGACCCACATGGCGCACCTCATATCCGCGATGTGCCGTGTGCACTGCGCACCCACGTTTCTGGCCCACTCTTTCAGAAAAAAAAATCTTTCATTTTAACTTTTTAATTCAATGTTTAATTTACTTATATTTAGATAGTCATTTTTTTTTTGTATGAGAAAGGAATTTCAGCACTTATTTTTGTACAGATTATGGGGCAGGAAATTTTATGTAACAAATAATTACAGAACACAGGAACAGATACACGGTATCTCAGCACTGCCCGTGTACAATGCACACCCGTATTTTTCCCCTAAAAAATTTGGGCAAAGAGGTGAGCCGTATACATGGTGAAATATGGTATGTGCGTGGAAGGCTTCATGACATATACCTGGCACTTAAAGCACATTAAGAACAAATCTGAGGGGGAGGGAGCTGGGTAGAGGCAGACAAAGGAGGGGAAGTGGGAGCAATGGTAACAGCATAAACAAGAAAATATAATTAAAAAGAGAATGCACTCTACTAATTTAGAAAAAAAAAATCCAAGCAAAAGAAAACTCTAGCTTCAGGGTTCAAATAATTGGATGAAAACCTCAGTATAAGTAGTGATTATAAACGATTCGCAAAGTGCCTCTTTTCTTTGGATGTGGGTGAATCATCCCCAGGTCTGTGGGCATCCGTGGGGTGAAGGCAGAGTCGCCCCAGTGGATGCTGGGAGGACAAGAATGGCTTTGCGCATCTGAGTGTTGGGCAAACATTTCATCTGCACATCCAAGGCAAAGGCAAGTATGTCCTCAGAAAATGCAAAGTGGAAATATTTATTATGCAGCTGATTCTGGTTTGTTTCTTTTTAAAGATTTTATTATTTATTTTCAGAGAGGGCAAGGGAGGGAGAAAGAGAGGGAGAGAAACATCAGTGTGTGGTTGCCTCTCGTGTGCCCCCTACTGGGGATCTGACCTGCAACCCAGGCATGTGCCCTGACTAGGAATTGAACTGGCGACCCTTTGGCTTGCAGGCCGGCACTCAATCTACTGAGCCTCACCAGCAAGAGCTGTTTTTTTTTAAGAGTTGACTATGTTCTCTCCCAAAGATGTGGACTGATGGAGACAGAGAGATAGAAGGAATTGTTTTCTAAGCTTATTGTCCTCAGAAGTTACCTGGTGACTTCTTGCTATGGCTGAAACCATCCCCCCCACCCCCCCGTGTCCCCAGTAATTGCCCAGCATATAAAATTTGCTTCATGGCAAATGGTAATAATAAAAAAACCACCTATCCTCTTTATAAACTTGCATATTTTTCTCAAAGGGATTCCTGGGCAAATGAAGTTCTGCTTCATCTGCATGACACAGAAAGGCCTTTTCCTGCTCGGGGAAGGAAGGTTGGCTGCCATGGCACTTGCGGCCAGCCCCTCTGTATGACTGTTACAGGCTCTGCGGTGGAGACAGGGTCAGAGCAGGAGCGAAACCCTGTAGGTAGGCTCCGTGGTCAAGAAGGGGTGAGGCCCCCAGAGCGAGTGGTCCTTGCTGGCTGGTGGGCGAACGGGAGGAAACGAAATTCACCAGAGGATAAAGAATAAAAATAACCACCCTAATGGCCTCTTCCCGAGCTCATTGTCATCAGACTTGTACTGTAGGCCACGCAGCTATAAAGGATGCTTGGAGCCTGGGACAAACTTGTTTAATGGCTCCTAGCTTGCTTATCACAAAGAGGAGATCTTACAGGTAGAACCACTATCTCTCCCCCAACTCAGAGATGGCCAGGACTGGGTGGCAATCCAGACCCTGCTTGCGAGTCAGCAACATCAGTCCACATGCCCCCAGCCTTCTTGCCTCCTTGGCATAAACTATTTTTTATAATTTTTTAATTGATTTGAGAGAGAGAGAAATACTGAGTTGTTCCACTTACTGATGCATTTGTTGTTGAGTCTTGCTTGCATGGGCACTGACCAGGGATAGAACCCTCAACCTTCGAGTATCAGGATGATGCTCCAACCAACTTAGTCACCCGCCAGGGCCCCTGGTCTGCGTTTCTGACAAGCTCCACTGTGGGGTTGCTGCGGGCCAATGCCAGCCACAAGCTGTGCTGGCTGGCTGGCCAGCTGCTGGCCTTTCCCGTATTTGAGCCGCAGGGGATCCCCCCTTTTGTTTCCTGGTGTGGCAGAGACTCTGGGCCCACAAAGTCCACTTTGCCCATTTTCTTCCCAGGCATGGAGATGGCCGCTTCCCAGCCCACTGTGCATTAGGTTAGGGCTCTGCCCAGTGGAACTTGCGCTGTGGCCAGCCCAGCTCATAAATCCCTTCCCTTGCAGCCTCTTTCTCTCCTTCCCATCCCCTGGGGCAGGGGAAAGGTGGGGCCGAGTCACTAGAAAGGGAGAGGGAGATGCGTCTGCTTGGTGGCTGCCAATGAGGCCCTCCACACGCTGGGCTAAGGGTGGGGGTGGGGGGTGGGGTGGGGTGGGGTCTAGCTCCCTCCACAGCCATCAGAGGCCCAAGTGCTGAATTCTGGAACCACATAGTTTGCAGAAAAGACTTTCTACCTCCATCCAGGTTCAAAATATTGCTCAGCCTCAAACATATACCCATTTAGCCCTGGCCGGGCGGCTCAGTTGGTTGGAGCTTCGACCAATGCACCAAAGGTTGCAGGTTCGATCCCCAGTGGGAGAGTAGGACTGGACATGCCCCAGTCTATCTTTCTCTGTCTCTCTCTCTCCTCCCCTCTCTAAAAAATCAATATGCAAACCCTTGGGTGAGGATTAAAATGTATATATTTAATTTACAGATTTGCACCTTCTTTTCCATTCTAAGAGGACAATTAACGGGGTTCGCTCAGATACCACGTCACATCCAGTTCTACCTCCAATGTCCCCGCAAGTTAGATCGACGACCTTACACAGAAGCGCACTGTGACCGTGGACCCCGCTCCAGACCCAACAGGCCAGGACCTCCAGGGGGTAGTTGTGGGTGCCCTTGGGTGCCCGACGCCAGGTTTTGGAGAGGAGGACCTGTGTGGAAGGGCTTCAGCATGCAAAGGAGAAACGGGACGCTGATAGCTCGCTATTTTAACTTTCCATCTTTAAAAATGCTTTCCATTTTGGAAAATTATTCCCCCCAGCCTTGCATTTTCCTCACTTGTTTTATTCAACGATTTTTCCCCCTGGGGAAACTGTGTAGGAGTTAAGTATTTTAAAACTTAACTTTCTGCCACCAGATGATCGCCTCTTTTTTGTATCTTGTCCTTGAAGTGCCACAGGCTGCTCCCCTTGAATTAGGACAGGGGCGTGGGGCTGGCAGCTGGCTCCCGGCCCCGTGCCACTCAGGGGCCGCGGTTTGCTCTGCCTTGGGTCCGCTTGGTGACGTCATGTACTGGTGACGTCATTTATGCTTTATTCCCATGCTGAGTGGCTGAAGAAGGTGTGAGGGGCAGTCCTCTTTTCCTGTGTGTGAACCCCGGGACTGTTTGGATGCTTACTTTTGTGTGTTATTTCTATCCCATCGGGCCTAAATGCTTTGTGGGAAACACGGCCTAACTGGAGAGTAGAGAGTGTATTTGTGTCCTGACTGGGAATCGAACCGGTGACTGTTTGGGTCACAGGCCTGCACCCAGTCCACTGAGCCACACACAGCTGCCAGGACCATATCCTATTATACCATTGCTCTTTCAACACTCACCTCCAGTAGAAGCACTGGTTTCTACCAGGGATGTCCAAGTTTTTGGGGTCTCTGGGCCACCCTGGAAGAAGAGTTGTCTTGGGCCACACATTAAATACATTTTGACACATAATCACAGGTACAAAAAATCTCATCATGTTTTAAATAAACTTACGATTTTGTGTTGGGCCGCATTCACAGCCATGCCAGGCCGCATGTGGCCCACGGACCACGGGTTGGACACTCCTGGCAGAACCCAGACCACTGAAAGATCTATGAAGCCCGGGCCAGGTGGTTCAGTTGGTTAGAATGTCGTCCTGATGCACTAAGGTTGCAGGTTCGATCCCCCGTCAGGACACATACAAGAAGAATCAACCAATGAATGCATCCATAGGTGGAACAACAAACTGATGTTTCTCTCTCTTCCCCCCTTTCTCTCTCTAAAATCAATTTGAAAAATATTTAAAAGAAGCCGTTGATTCTCAGTCTTCACAGAAGACACATATGGAGATTCCACTGGAGTCCGAGCGTGCGGTGCCTATTTCTTTCCGACACCAGGCACCGCAGCACTCTCGGCTCCCAGGCTGAGGACGTGGGTAAAGAGACTGCTCAGGTCCTGACAGTTACAGTCCCCTCTGACCTTGGCTCCTCGTGTCATTTTGCACCCTTGGATAATTTAAAATTCAGTATGGAGTAACTCTGGAAATTCTGGTTATTCCCCTGCCCCCCAGACACGGCCACCTTTCCTCTGGGGAAGGCTCGAAGGAAGGTCACAGTGGGTACTTGTGGTCACGATGAAGGGCCCCTTTCAAAGGGACGTGGCTTGCACCGGACAAAGGCGCCCCTGACTCTGTGAACTGGTTTAATCCTGGGTCCCGCTCTGTGGACTCGAGTTTCCGCACACTCGCGCGGGACTCCCCAGAATGTAGGCAGCAAGCCGTGCCTCCGAGGACTTTGCATCTGGGTCCTTCCTACAGACCTTGGGAATCAACTAGCAGCTGCCTCAGATGCTTATGGGTCAAGATGCTCTGACTTTGGCCCTGGCTGGGTAGCACAGTTGGTCAGAGCGTTGTCCGGACACGCCAAGGTTGTGAGTTTGAGCTGTGGTTGAGGCACCCAATGGATACATAAACAAATGGAGCCACAGATCTCTCTCTCCCCCTCTCTCTCCCCCTCCCCCTTCCTCTCTCAGTTCAATAAAAAAAATTAAAAGTATTTCTTAAAAAAAGATGCTCTCATTTCTCTTCTGTTCCTTGGCCTTATTCCATTCATCGAACCCACTACCTGAAGGTTAAATCACGACGCCTGGCTAGCTAGCTCACGATTTCATGATTCCCAGTGAAACTAGGGGCCCTAGGCCTGCGGTGGCTTCTCCCACTGTCACCAGCAGCCCCCCCCCCACCGCTCCCTGCACAGCCACGGGTGCAGGAGCCCCCGCTCAGCCTCTCCCAGTCTCCGGGTGAGTGGGGTCTGGCCGAGGGCCCCGGCTCGCGGTTTGATGGTGGATGGATTCATTTCACGTGATGGACCCGCCCAATTTCTCCACATCCCAGAGACGCAGGGTTTGTCTTCCCTGGGGCGCCCAGGAAGTGCTGGCACCTCAAGTCCTTCAGCTGCAGCCCCTGGGAATCCAGGTTCCAACAGTGCATCGTTAACCTTTGAGACGAATTGCTGGTTCTGTTGCATCCCTTTATGTACAAATGCGGCTGCCCAGCGTTTGGGCATTTTGACTCTGATGCCCTGAAAAGAATTTTTTTCAATTACTATTTACTGTCCATGTTGCTTTGTGTTAGTTTCAGGTGTACGGCATAGTGGTTAGACTTCCATATACTTGACAAAGCGTTTCCTCCAAAAAGTCTGTATTATTACAACATTACTGACTGTATTTCCTGTGCATTACTGTGCATCCCTGGGACTGTTCTGTAACTACCAGTTCACCCTTCTCAATCCCTTCCCCCTTTCCCCCCAGCCCCCACAAAGCCTCCTCCCCTATGGCAACCACCAGTCTGTTCTCCATGTCTATGAGTCTGTTTCTGTCTTCTTTGTTCGTTTATTTTGTTCTTTAGATTCCACCTATAAGTGAAGTCATATGGTCCTTGTCTTACTCTGTCTGACTTATTTTACTTAATGCAGCATCTTCTCGGTCCATACACGCAGTGGTATTTACCCAAGATATGAAAGTTCCCCGGGTGCCCAGCAACCCACGAGTGGGTAAGAGGGTGTGGGGCATGTGTGCAATGGAATATTACTTGTCCGTAAAGCAGAAGCAAATCTGACCACTTGCGACCCTGGAGGTTAATTTCCCAGCAGGCCTCCCAGCTCCTGCTGGTGGAATTATTCTTGATGCCGCAGCCTCTTGAGTGTCTATGCCTCCTCCCCAGTAACAGACCGAGAAGGTGCTCCTTCTGGCTTGAACTTGGATGTGAATTTGCATTGAACTTGAAGCAATGAAAGGAGGGGCCTCCCTTGTGAGCTGGATGCCTCAGGGAAGGACAGTGAATGGTTTTCAGAAAAGAAACAGTTTAGTATGGGGGTGGGGGTTCAACCTGCCTTCCTGGGCTCTGGGTTCCCAAGCTGGAAGCTTAGTGAAGTTGCTCCTTTGCCTAGGATTGTGGCTGTGTGGCCAGAGAATTCAGTCTGGGCAGGATGCCTGGTCTCTCTCTCTCTTTTTTAATTCTCCCTGGAGGATACGTTCATTGATCTTAGAGAGGAAGGGGAAGAGGAGATTGGGAGAAAGATATTGACGTGAGAGAGAAACACTGATCGGTTGCCTCCCCTATGTGCCCCAACTGGGGATCGAACCCGAAACACACACATGTGCCCTGATGGGGGGATGGCCGCTCAACCTGCTGGTGTACGTCGGATGACACTCCAACCAAGGGAGCCACTTTGCCAGGGTGTGAGGTCTGTTCTTCATTCGCCAGTCAGGTGATCAAGTGAGAGGGCATTCTATAAGCTCCCTTTTAGTCTAGAGCAGCTGTTACCGATTTTGGTGGGACCCTACCTGTAAGGTTTTCTTAGACTCCCACCGAGGAATAAGTGCCAATTAGCCACAAAAAATAGGCAGAAGAGCTTTATATTGGGGTTTGCACTACCGGCCGAAATTTTCTATGCCCTCACCGACAGAGAGAGCTGAGAAAGTCTGCGCAGGAGAAGAGAGAGGGTGGGGATTTTGTTCTGGGTTGGCTCTCCGTGGGAGCTGGGGATTGGTTCCCTGTGAGAAAAGAAGCCACGTTTCACTGGGGGTTCCTGGTCTGACATCAGCAATCTCTTCCAGGTTATAGGTCAGCTGCCATATTACTTGTAGTCCAAACAGACGCCATCTTTGTAGTGCAAACACTATAATTGATTGTAATTAGGCTCCCTTTTGTCCAACCCCACCCATCCTGACACTACCAAGCACAGCTGACCTCGGTGGCATAAGAGCCATGCTTCAGAGGTCCTGGGAAGATGGTCTTTTCTGAACAGAAGTGTGTTTCACATGGTTAGAAAGCACATTTCTGCCATGTTAAGAGAACTGTCTCAGACGTATACCAATACTGACTGGCAGAGGGAAGCTCTTCAGCAGAGGAGTTTGTGTTTTTTTTAATCCTCACCCAAGGATATGTTTATTTAGAGAGAGATCTGTTAGTTTAGAGAGAGAGGGAGAGAGAGGGAGAGAGACATTCATGTGAGAAACATCGATGTTTCCGCCTGACCCGGGATCAAACCCTCAACCTTTTGTTTTCCAGGATGATGCTCTAATCAGCTGAGCCACCCAGCCAGGGCTGGGCGGAGGAGTTTGAGAGTGCTTCAAGCCACATTTCCAGCCTTCACATTCTTCCCTTGCCTTTTTCGGGGTCTCTAATCCTAGGGAAGTTATTTTAAGCCAAGCCTCAGATTTCTTATGATTGAAACGGTGACAAACCCAGCCCTCCTTCCCAGGGTTCTGGAAGGACTGAACGATTCCACATGTGCGGAGTTCTTGCTGCACAGTCAGCCCCCCTTAAAAAGTGGCTGCCGTGATTCACATCTAGAGGGGTCTGGAACTTTGGTCAGGGATTGGGGAAATCTTGGCAGCTCTCACCAAGTTCATGACCGTGAACTGTTGTTCACTGGCACTCGGGCAGAGATTGAAGACACCCAAGACAAACTGCTAGAAATGACACCATGGGTGATGCCATTGAAGTGGTCTTACTGGCTTCTGCAGCCCCGGGCCACAGGGGAGGCCGCCCTGAGGACTTGGAGTGGGTGCAGGGGCTGGGGAGGTGGTGGAAGTGTCCCAGCACCCTCCTCCCAGCGCCACCAGCGGCTCCCACCCAGTGGCAGCCGGGCTGCCTCTCGGACGTGACAATGGCCAAGCTAGGGTCCCTGGGGTGGTTCTTTTTGCAAAATTTGCTCAGTTCTGTGTGGTGCCATCAGGAGGGCACTAGTGCAATCCAGGTGATTGCTTAGTGAGCTATAACAACATGAAATCCCTAGCTGGGAGGCTGGAACCATTGTCATGCTGTATGTTGGCTGGAACTGGAAAAAAAAAAAAAAACTTAGAAAAATGTGCTCAGTGCAAGTTGACCCAAGTATTTAATATTCTGAGGGCCGCAGTGGTCTCGGCTGGGCTGGTGGGCGCTTTGTGTTAGCAACCCTGTGTCTCGGTTCATTGTGGGTGGGGTGCAGCCCCTTCCCGAGGAGCCGCCATTCCAGCTTCGGGGTGCATAGCCCCCAGTTCCCACTGGGGTCGAGGCAGGGACCCGGAACCCTGCTCACGTCTGAGCTGGTGGGAGGCCTGGGGGTCCCCTGCTGCCTTTGGGTGCCTGGAGCCGGGTCTCCTGCCTTCCAGATGAGGGCCAGGAGTCTGTGTTCATGGGCAGGAGTGGAGGAGGGGGCCCTCCCCCTGGGTAAAGCCACTTGCAACCATTTTTTCCTGAGAAAATAGGTGACCCCCTCTCCTCACCCCCAGCATTTGCAGAATCTGCCTCTGAACGGGCTGGCGGGGGTGGGGTGGGCCTCTGAGGGGGCAGTTGATGTCCTACCCCCGCTGGTGGGCAGGGCCCTGTGCAGACCCACCCACTCCAGGGAGTCCACCCCTGGCCTGCACCTTTTACCAGCCCCCAGTCGCCCCCCCCCCCAGAGATGTCCACTCCGGGCTCGCGAATTTCTGACAACATGTGTGTTTATTCATATTAGAAGTACAAACGTAGGAATCCAAATACAAACACAGAGGGCGGCCCAGCCACCAGGCCCGCTGGCCTCGGGCAGGGCGTGGCCAGAGGGTGCGGAGGGGACGGAACCGGCGAAGCGGGGCGCGGCGCCGCCCGTGTCGCCAAGGCACGTGGGGCGCAAGTGCGTCTTCGTTTCACTAGGACATCGTGAGCTGCAGGGCGATCGAGACAGGGACCTCGCAATCGCCTGGGATCCCCGAAGACCCTGAGCCAGGACCCCCGGACCCTCGCGCTTAGTCCCGCAGCCACTGGCCTGGGGAGGCGTGGGCGCAGGCACTTGGGCGGGTCCCTTCTCAGGCCAGGCTCAACTGCGGGGTGCACTCAGAACTAATGCTACGCGCTCGGATTCCGGAATCTCTGCACCCTCCTCACCCCGGGGCGCAATGGCTTCCCAGGAGGGAAGGGTTCCCCTAGCCTTTTCGCCTGCGGCACCCGGTCTGCCTGGGCCCTCCCGGTTTTACTTCACACACCAGCTTCAGAAAGAGAGGACAGCCCTCTCGCGGTGGCTGCTTCCCGCGCGGCCCACGGGTCACACTCCACCTGATGCTTTCTCACGTCGTGCGTGACAGCTGTGCCCCAAACAAGCGTGGCGATGGGTATTTGCCCCCCCCCCACCCCCCGCATCCTGAGGACTGCTTTTGACTTATCAGAGAAAACCAGGGTGCACAGACTTTCAAGGAGGGCCTCAGAAGTGCCCCCAAGTCAAGGTCGGACCGTCAGCGGGCTGTCAACAGGCGTCTGCTTTGGGCCGCAGGCCAATTTCTCACCAGGTATTTCAGCTTGATTGTTTTAAAGGAAGGAGTGTGGCCCCACATTTCCCGGAAATGGGAGCATTGTCGGTCTCTCCCTGACTGTCCCTCCCGCCCTCGCTTCTTCCTAATCAAAGGCTGAGGAGGCTGGTCTGCGATCACCAGGCGACTTTGCTTCTTTACACTTGTCTCCACGACAGGTGGGGCGGCGGGGAGGGGAACACACACGTTTACCGCCGCGCACGCACACACAAACACACACACCGCTGCGTAAACACAGGACGGCCCTTCTCTCCTCACGAGACCACCCAGGCCGAATCCCCGAAAGTGGTCAGAATCTTCCAGAGAAAAACGCACTCACGGGGAGCGAACCCTTGGCTCAGGCGAGGAGCGGCCCCCAAAGGAGAACATCTCGTGGTTGGAGGAACGTAAGCGTGTAAACATTGCTCACTAGCGCAAAGTCAGTCGTTTTGAAGGTCAGGATGATCGCGAGTATCTTTTAAAGGTGTTTTAATAGTTATTCTGAACACAAGGAATAATAATAAGCACTGTAAATTTCATCGATCTATTAGACCTGGATTGTCTATTTCTATCTCCAAGTAAAAATTCTAAGATAAACTGGAGGGAATCAAAGATAAACTCAAATCATATAGTAAAGAGCACACCGATTATCGTTCTGGGCTAATGAAATTCTCGATGCTTACAGACACATCCATTTTAGGGCAAAATAGGTAGTTCTTGGCCAACTCAAATGTTATGTTTATGAAAAGGGGTAAAAAAGCCAAGTGAGGTAAAACCAGAACAAACAAATGAAACAACAAAAAAACAGAAGTAGTAACCAACAACCAAATATTCGGTGGACCGTTCTGTTGGGATAGTTTCAAATTCTGACTGAGGCGGGGCAGACAGCTGGGACCCCTGGGACAGAGAACAGTCTGGAAGTGTCTAGGCAAGCAGAATTTTGAACTGTTATTTGTGTATTTACCCCTTAAATTAAAAGAAAACTTTTCCATTTTCTCCTTAATGGAAGTCCTAACTTTGTTATGGTTTGGAAAAAAGCAATAAACTTCTGTTGCCTCAACAGCTAGGGACTAGTGAAGAGCTTATCAATGATGATGATGATGGTGGTGATGAGGGTGATGATGGTGATGATGGTGATGATGGTGGTGATGGTGGTGACGATGGTGATGATGATGATGAGGGTGATGAGGGTGATGATGATGGTGATGATAAGGGTGCTGATGAGGGTGATGATGGTGGTGATGATAAGGGTGCTGATGAGGGTGATGATGGTGATGATGGTGATAATGAGGGTGATGATGGTGATGATGATGATGGTGATGAGGGTGATGATGATGGTGATGATGCGGGTGATGCAGTATACTTTACTTCTAAAATTCTGTCACCCTATCAACCTGACAGTTTGAAGATGTAGTCAGTAAGTTGTGTGAATTTTCTATCATTACTTATTTTTTTGATTACAATGAAAGTCACTTCAGAATGCAGGAGTTTTCCTTTTTCTTTTTTTTACCCTGTGTGGCTTCCAGGGCCACCCTGCACCAACCAGGGCTAGGACTCCATGAGTGGGCAGGTGAGGGGACTGCTGGGTGGGTGGCCTGGGACGCCACCACTAGACAAGGACAGGCGGGTCTGATGTCCCTGTCAGAGGGACTCACGTGCTCCTCTGTGCATTGTGGGCCTCCATCATTGACAAAAATGACCCCCAAACTTTTTCTGTTATAATCAGTACAGGAGCCCTGGCTGGTGTGGCTCCATGGATTGGGCACAGGCTGCAAACCAAAGGGTCACCAGTTCGAGTCCCAGTCAGGGCACATGCCTGGGTTGTGGGCCAGGTCCCCAGCAGGGGGCATGCGAGACACAACCACACATTGCTGTTTCTCTCCCTCTCTCCCTCCCTTCCCCTCTCTCTAGAAATAAATAACTAAAACCTTTAAAAAAAAACAGTACAGGATGAAAACCTGTTGTAATCGATGCTACCCAAATCAAAGCACTTTCAACCTGTTCTGTAAATCAGTCTGACCGTGAGTCAGGGCCTCTACTTTTTAATGAAAAATGGGAACTCTAATCCTTCTGTGAAAAAGTGCTTAGTAGGAAAAACAAAGAAGGAATGCCAAATAACTAGAAAAGAGGGAAATATAGCAACCACCTTCTCAGTCAGGAAGATTTCATCATTGGTCATCGATCCAGACAATTCTTTCCCACCTGTCACCTGTCTGGGGTGAACTGTTCAGCAGAGACAGGGGACCCCCCTTCCCTCACCCTGTGGGACCACCCAAGGGTCTGGGAAGCTCCGTGCTGTGTTTGCATGTGGGACAAAGGAAACGGTGAGAAGGGGCGGTTATCTGAATGAGTGAAGCCGCACCATTTACTGCTGCCCAGTTACCCGAGCGCTGTATTCAGGGCTGGCTTTGTGCCTGTGTGCATGCATGTGTGTGTTGTGCACCAGTGTGCATGCTCCTGTGCACGCTCCTATGTGCACATGATCTTCCTGATTATTTTCTAGCTCATGTTCCTGTATAATATGGTGTGAAAAACCCTCTTGGTTAATGCAAAACATCAAAGACTTGTTAGTCACTGTTCTACTCAGTTTTTAAAGCACTGATGTAACGCGGTCTAAAATTTTCTTTTAATGTGAGCAGCGAAGTGAGAGTTTTAAGATGTCTTATCGACAACATCAAAAACCAAAACCTCGCCTGGGCTGGTGTGGCTCAGTGGATTGAGAGCCGGCCTGAGAAGCAAAGGGTCGCCAGTTCGATTCCCAGTCAGGGCACATGCCTGGGTTGTGGAGGCCAGGTCCCCAGTAGGGGGCGTGTGAGGCAACCACACATTGATGTTTCTCTCCCTCTCTTTCTCCCTCTTTCCCATCTCTTTAACAATAAATACATACAATCTTAAAAAAAAAAAAACAACAACGAAAGCCTCATTTAATTAGAGGACATTTTGGAAAAAAAAAAAAAAGGAAAAAGGAAACATTTTCCCTTTTGACCTTAATAGAACCAGGCCATGCTTATGCCTTGGATTCGCTAACTTATCATCAGAAGAAATTTTAAAAGTGGAAAATTTAAAAGTGGAAATGCCCTATTTCCTCGTCTTCAAAACTACCAGGCATTTTAAAAATCCACATTTTTAGCCTCCCAGAAATATGAATGGCTGGGTTGTTATGGCGTCCTGTTATTTCAACAGTTTGAAGGATAAGACCTTTTTTTCCACCATCGTGACAGAAATGGATTTTTATAGGAAAAGTGAAGCCAGCAAAGACACAGAAAGGGGCTGTGATTTTGCCTGAACTGTGATTTTCCTGGGTCATTGGAAACGATTACGCCGTGCGGAGATACTGCTAGAGCGCTTGGGAATCTGAATGTTTCTCACAGGCAAATTCGAGAAGAGAAATGTGGATAGGCCACGTACACTTCCTCAATGTGGGGCCATTGGAAGTGGGCCCGACAGAACATCGTAAATTTCACATTCGAGAGGTGAATTTCACATGCGCATTCCCATTCACGATCTGGTGCTTTCTCCTGTATGTCTAGACACCTTTCTGAATACTTTTAAAACGATAGTGATACCTGATTGGAAATTGAGCATGAAATTTCACATGTGTGTAGTTTATAAACTCTCAGGAAGGGCACTCAGACAATCGCAAGCTCATGGGAGGAGGGCCGAAAATGCTCTGAAAACGCTTTGCGTCTTGAGCATGTGGCTCTGATGTCATTCTTCGAGTCTGCAAAGGAAATCACAGAAGATTCTCAGCTACTGGCCGCCGAGAGAGAACCGGTGGAGGAAGAGGAGGTCTGTCCCGTTTTCTAGCCCTTTAGGTGAGAGGAGTGTCCTGGTGCTTGCTAGCGACAGGTGTCTGGATGCACAGTGGCGTTTGTGGTGACCTCCCGTGGCTGCCGGGGCGGGGATTGTGCAGGGCAGCCAGAAACACGACCAAACGCTTTTACTGCAGTGAGCTGCGTCTGGGCAAAAGGACTGAGTGGCAAGGTGCAAGGGAAACACTCACACCGTGTGACAAGCACAATGTCACCAACCTAAAGATTGTCCCCCAGTGTCTCACGTGGAGCCTGAAAATGCCTCGCCACGGAGCGCTAGCATTTCCTCAGTGGAAGAACCCCAGCTACTGTGTTCTCCGTGGAGATGGTACCCACGTGAGGATCAGATTGTTTTCGTGTGGACAAGTGAAATCGCGTCTCCATCCGCTCAGAGAGGAGAAAGAAACCCTGGCGTGAAAGACAGGTGTTCACGGGAGGTGGGAAGTCTGTGAGATGGGTAAGACTAAAGTTTTGCGTGTTCTTTTAAGGCATATGTCGCATTCATCGGGGGCAGTGCTGGCTGGGTGCACAGTAAGTCAGGCTAGCGTTCTTTCTCCCTGTCCAGTATCTGAGAGTCTTCTGCTCAGCGGTGTTGAAACTTGGTAGAAATGGAAATGTTCCAGGCCCTGGGGAGGCATTCTGCCCCAGTTCCATGAGTGTGAAATGTATTTTCCTGTCTCTCCCGCTCAGCCCAGATGCAGCTTCCAAGGGGGACAGTCCCAGCTCCAAGTACGAGGAGCTGTCACTTCCCCAGTCTAGTCTTTCTGAAAGTGAGGGGCGCAGTGGCAGCAGGGCACCGGACCCCTTCCCCGAGCCGCCACCCCGCCACCACAAATGTTCCCAGACTCTCCCTGCGAAGCAATCAGGGGATGGGGGGGCGGGAAGGGTGTGGGATCTGCGTGGAACAGCCTCACACCGTGTGCCCTGCAGGCACCCTGTTGGCCAAGCTTACAGGGAAGGACAGCCCTCCCGTGAGTGTGACTCACTTCCCACACACTCTCCCTGCCCTCCTGTCCTGTCGTCCAGAAGGCAGACGCACACACGCTGAAATGAACACGCACAGCCTCAGCCTCCCTCTGTGCCGCATGCGCGCGCGCGCCCCCTCCCGGGCTGCAGCCTCAGAAGCTCATCCCCAGAGTCAGGACCCAGACTGGGAGGAACTTGGACTCAAAAGGGCAGCCTGTGGAGGACCAGGCCGGGTGTGCGCTCCGGGGATGGGTCAGTTCTTTTTAGTCAGGCCAGCATGTGAATCACTGCGTGTGCGGGCATCTAATCAGTGCCCCACCAGAGCTCGCCTGCTGGAGTCTGTTGGGACGAAGAGGCCCCCTGCATGGGAAAGGGGCCATGAACCAGGGAGTTTGGACCAGCGGGCCTGCGCAGGCTGGGGGAAGCCTCAGTGGGTATTGGTGTGGACGTTCTGTGCGTGTCTCATTTCATGACCGTAGCCAGCAACCCCCAGGTGTTGCGTAGCTTGGAAAGAAGAGACATCAATAAAAAAAATTAAGGTAATATTAGGCCAAATCTATGCCATAAAAATGCTTTTAGGCTACTTCCCTTCCAAGGAGAATTTCACTAGAAAATTCAGTTCCCTTCAGAACTTCTTTTAAGATGCAACGGGTTGAAATTCTTCCTATTGTGAAAGATTGTAAATTCATGAAATTAGACATTGTGTTTGAAGAAGACTGACCGTGGGCCGCGTCCCCTGGGTGCTCAGCGCTCCGGTGTCACAGCCTGAGGTCCCGTGGACACCGTGTCCTTCCCCTCCCCCCGGCCACCGAGGGCGGGGGGGGGGGGTGGCGATCTGTACACCAGCAGGTGAAACTCCAAACGCAGCAGAAACCTCAGCAAGGCCAATAGATTCAGCCTGTTTTCCCTGCAAATATCTATCCTCTTAGGTTTTAAACTGGGTTTGCTAAGTAGGAGCCAAGTGGCTTGCGGACTGTATGGCGGCCCTCAGACCAGAAGGCGGGGATAGGAGGGCCCACCGGCCGCACGCTCGGGCCCTGAAGATTCGACCCTTGGGAACCGGGTGACCACCCGTCCGCAAGTTCGCACTCACGTGACCCACAGTACACGTGACATGTCCAGGCACTCGTACACGTTCAGGAAAAGAAACCGACTCTCTCATTTCAACTCCCCCGGCGGCTTCCACTCCCAGCCCCTTCCGTGTCTGGTCGGCACCCAATAAATCCTGTGAAATCAGTACTTTATGTATACCTTCTCTGCGTTGTGTTTTACCCTTTCCTCTGAGAAATGACAATGTGGCCAACAGATAATTACAATAAAATTCTATGGTTTCCAATAAAATTAATTCCATTTCCTGGGCGAGAAGCATAAAGATTCTGTATCAAAATTTTAGTATGGAAATTTTAGCGATGGCTAAGTGTCATGAATGAGCTGGTAGCGCCTTTTTTTTTCTTTTCCGCTCTCATTGGTGGGAAACTTCCGAAGTGTTTCGGGAAATATATATGTAGTGACATCCTGTGGTAACAAAGAACTAACATCACGAAGCAAGTTGGTTTTGTGTTATAAAAATATCAAAAGAGTAATAACTTCAGGGAATGTTTTCTTTGGGATTTTGCTATGTCTCCATAGTTCAAGGTATAAAAGCTTTTTTGTTGTTGTTGTTCATCAAAATATACCACTGATGACAGCCGTTATCCATTTTTTTGTGTGTCTACAGTGATTTGACTTGAGAGTTAATACGCACTCAAGTTTTTTAAAAAAAATCCCATTTCCATTTCTTTCACACTCTGGAAAACGTTTTTGAGACAAAGGCTTGCGAACGGTGGATGCGTTCCTTGGGTTCCTTGGAAAGATGAAGATAATCGTCGAACCTGTATCGGCGAATCTTCAGCGGGCGCGCACTCCGGGTTGGTCCCTCCGGGTGGCCGGACTCGCCTCCAAGGGAAACGCGCTGAACTTCGGCCCCACGCGTCCGCCAGCCGGGGGCTCAGATACGACCACTTCTCAGTGGTTTGGAATGAAGCAATGACCTCCTGACGTCCGGAGATAACCAACGCTGTTGATTTCAGCAACATGAAAGCATATGAAAATCACATTTTTCCCTCAGCTGGAAACTCCGCGGCGATGCGCGTACTCCCTCCCCCAGCCCAGGTGAGGGTGTTAGGAGAAGGACGGGGAGCTAATGATGAGGGTGTCACAACGAAACAGGCCGGGCTCCAGACTCACTGCCGTTCACACTGGAACTCGGGCTGCCTGGGGGCACCGGGCTCGGGTTGGTGTGAGCGCGTCTCCAGCAGCAGCGCCTCCGCACAGGTGCGCGCGGGGTCCCCGAGGGCGGCGGAGGAAAGCTCCAGAAGGTCAGGACCCAAGAAAGAGCGTCTCACGTGTCTGCTCGCCGGGCGACAGATGTCTTTGCAAGAATAATCGGCAGCCGCTTCCAATTCTGCGAGACCATTCGTGAACGCCACCAAGCTACAGATTGAAGAAGCCGTGGAAACGCAGCCTGGGTGAGTGCGCGCGCATGTGCGTGTGTGTGAGTGTGAAATACACAATGGAAATATTTGGCACGTTCTCCCACGCTGCTCAGAGGGAAGGCGGAACTTCAGACGGACCGAGCGGAGTCCTCGTGCTACCCCGATGGGTTCTCACTGGTCTGGGGCGGGGGGCCGGGCGCGGGGCGCAGGGGGGTCGGGGCTGGGGGGACCTAGCGCGCCGCCCTCCTCCCCACCTGCAGCGCTCAGAGGTACAGGTAGCCGACCCAGTAGACCAGGTTGAAGAGCAGGAAGGACGTGGGGAAGAAGACGCGGGAATACGAGTCCAGCTCCAAGATGTCGATGTGGACCCGCCCCTTCCTCCAGGAGCCCGACCTGCACTCCTCGTAGCAGCAAAAGAAGCTCTGGCAGTCTTTGCCGTCCAGGCACTCGTACACGCAGGTGTCCTCCAGCTCCTGCCAGTACAGGGAGTTGTTGAACGTGATCATCGTGGCCGGCGGCGGCCTCACGTCGAGGAGCGAGTAGTTCTGCGGGCAACGAGAGCGACACAAAAGTCACCGTGAAACGCGCGAAGAACAGCCCGCGACGCAGCACAGCGACGGGCGCGGACGACCTCCGTTTGCTGTGCACCCTGCCGCGGCTCTGCCCCCTGCACCCTCCCCACCCGCCCTGCCCGCCCCCGGGGGCGGGGGTGCAGTCTTTGCAGATTTAATCTATGCAAATCGGATGCAAGAAGAAGTACACAGTGCAGTATTCAGAACGTGCATTTCTTGGATTGTGGGTGTGGAAAGCCAGGCATATTTTCTTTTTTCTGTTATTGTTGTTCTATTACAGTTGTCCCAGTTTTCCCCAAACTGCTCTCCCCTGCCCCCCCTCCCCCCAGTCAATCCCCACCCTGTTGTCCAAGCCCACGGGTCATTCACACCTGTTGGTGGACGAGACCCCTCCCCTCCTTTCCCCCTCCCCTCCCCCTCCGGGCAGGTCTGTCTGTTCCTTGTCTCCCTGCCCCTGGTTCTGCTTCGCTCCTTTGCTTGTTCTGTTCCTTGGGTTCCTGGGCAGAGTGTGTCTTCAAATGGCTGTCAGCCATTGCGAGTCCCTGTTCTGCCTGCCTTTCTGTTGGTTTGGAGTAAATACATCACACGATGCATATGGATGCTCAGCCCACAGCGGTGCTATGTCCCAACACACCCATCGGCAATATCGTGAGTGAGACGTGCATTGAATGCACCTGCCGCCAACACCACAGCTCAGCCCAGCGGTTCCCCCTGAACGCGGACCACTTTCCCCAGCGGTTCCCCCTGAACTCGGACCACTTTCCCCCACGCTAAGGTCGAAAACCCCTAAATCAGACCGCTGGGAGTGGGGGGACATCTGGAAGCCCTTGCATGTTGAATAGTACTGAATTGTGAGGAAAAAAATTGTCCCCCTGCCCCCATTAGTGAGTAGTAACAAATAAAGTGTATGGGACACTGATGACAGAATGTTCTGGTTCCATGTGATTCTGGTAGAAAATGAGCTTTCAGCGCGTGGTGGCTGGACTCGCCCCAGATCTGTTGTGGGGACGGGGGGACATTTCACTTCGTGTTCCTAGCTCTCCTCCTGGTGTGGGAAGTCAGCGTGGGCCAGACAAAGGCAAGGGGACGGAGCGGCTGACTGGTGCTTGCCCACGAGTGAGAGGCCTCGTTCTTCACCTTGACCTTGGGGGGCGGTGCCAAGGCACCTGTTCCTTCTTCTTTGGATGTTGCGGTCTCCCAGACTCCTGTGAACTGGGTGCTGACTCTCGGCCTGCCAGCAGGACACCTTTCTCAACTTCACTGCACTGCGTCAGAGAATGAAAACTCCAAGTCGCCCGTCTGCTTCCGTTTCGACTGTGCCCAGGCGAGGACCCAGTCGCCCCCGTGGAGACGGTAGGTGCCAAAGTCCCAGGAGAGGCGGACACAAGCCCGGGTCTCGGCTGCTGGCCAGACATTTTTGCCACGCGCTGGGACAGAGGCCTTGCGGGATTCATGACAAGGCATTGCGAGTTCCTCCTGTGTTTTTACCAAAAACTATTGTTGTAAGGGAACTTGGCCCCCGCCTCTTGTGGCTGTTAGTCTGATTGAGTGTGCTCGCAGCGGCGTGGAGTCACACACCAGGGACATGCAGGTGGAGGTGCAGGGACTCAGCGTACCCGCCGGTAGCTCTTGGGGCATCCTTGTTGTCGCAAGTGTCTGTGTGAGGACCAGCCTGAGTGGGGGGGGTGGGGTCCTGGACCCCGAGTTCACTGAGGGCCGCCCACCGCGCACCTGCCGACAGCCACCTCGCTGCCTTGCTGCCGCTCGGGTTCGAACATGGACACATCTCTAGATTCGTGGTTCCTAAACCTGAGTGGCTGTGAAGTCACGGGTTTGCTGAGAACAGCTGGTTCCTGTCCCTGCGTCGGAGCATGCGAGGGACCTGCAGGGCACCGGACCAGCTGCAGCTGGAACGCCTGCCTTTGCTGAGTGACAACTGCCTGCATGTCTGACAGGATCAGCCAGATCACTGCCCCCTTTCTCCGCGTAGACACCTGCTTGGGTCATTGAGAGCGCACCATTTCCAGCTCGCGGTTTCAAAATGAAGCTAATTCCACTTGACAGAATTGAAATAAAACTCAGAATGTTGAGAGTCCTGCACAGCCATACTTCTAATGTGACTTCTTTGCCACTGTCATGGTGATGTTAGACATGGCCCCAAGTACAGAATGGTCGTGACTGAGAGCCTTCCAGGCCTCCTGCAGCCCGCTGGGCCCTGGGCTGCGCCCTTGTGACCCCTGGGGACCCGCTGCGCTTCCTGGATGCAGGAGCTGCTGCGCGCCACCGGCGTTAGCTTCGTGTGGGTGCGCTAGGCAACCGAGGCCCCGACGAATCTGAACAGCTGGCCTCAAAGCGCACATGTGATGGTCAGCGGGGCCTGTCCCTGGCTCCTGTCCCTGCACTCAGAGGCCGCGGCTTCTGCTTTTCCCGTTTGGTGAGAGCGGCGGGCGGGCAACCGGAGGAGGCCTGTGCATCTTCCCAGTTGAAGACGCTGACAATCACCAGCAACTGTTTAAAGGTCCCTTTTCTTTGACTGTGGCAGTGTGGAGTCTTGATGGTTTCATGTCCCCACCCCTTTCTCTCCGGGAATTGTTTTTCTGTGCACTTTCTTC
>PVIA01012242.1:0-30863 GCA_004024845.1 Tonatia bakeri
GTTTCCTCATCTGTCGAAGGGGCCATGGGCAGTCCCATCCCAAACGGCAGGGCTGAGGTGGTGGGAGTTACTGCCTAACCTGGAAGTATCTGACAAGTGGTGACAAATTAATCGTGGCTTTGGCCAGGCCTGGTAACGGGGCACAGGGCCCACCAGCTCTGGGAAGCTGCCCCCGCTCAGGGAGGAGGGGCGGCAAGACCCTCAGGGACCCCCTCCCAGAGTCACAGAAGCTTTGCCCGGCCTCAGAGGCCGGGCTAGCCCCGTGCTCCCGACAGAGCTGAGGGCTCCCACCGGCCCTGCTTCTGTCACCCAGAACAGGTGTCCCAAACCCCCGGGGCAGGGGCTGTGTCTCCCCCTCAGACTGGGAGCTCCTGGAGGTCTCCCCCAGATGGAGGGCTCCCCAGAGACCGAACCCCCACCTGCCATTTCCCGTAATCTGGAGCCCTGCACCACAGAAACCGAAGGCCAGTGCAGATCAGAAAAACTGCCCTTCCCTCCCCGGTGCCACCGGGCTTCCTGGGCCCTGACACCCCGGCTTGCCAGCTCAGCCAGACCCCAAACGTGACACTGGAGCCACCCCATGGTGCCCCCGACCCTGACCCCAGAAGCTGGGGAACCCCATGGTGCCCTCCACCCTAACCCCAGGAACTGGGGAGCCTCCCATAACCCCCACCAGGAAAGGGGCCTGCCGTCTACAGCCAGGACAGAAGTGTCCCCTCGCACCCGGCCTCCCCTGAGCCCTTCCAGAGCCCTGCTTCGGTCCCCCACTTGGGTTCTGTGGTTCAGGCTGGGAGAGGGGCTGGGATCGGGGGCCACACAGTCAAGGTTGCTGGCACCACAGCCCCGGCTGGCCTGAGCTTGGCCAGGGAGGGAGGGGGTCTCCGGATCCAGGGGGCCCTGCTGCCCCCTCCCCAGCCCCAGCCAGGCTCCCCCACAACAGGGCACGCAGGCCCAGGTTGGGGTAAGGCGCCGGCAGGACAAACAGTCTCTGGTGCTGGGTGTTGTGCCTTCGTTGCTAAGGCGGGACTGGCTCGCTGCCATGTTTGGGCCCCGGGCGAGTGTGTGGGTGGGAGGAAGAGCAGAGGATTTGGGGTGTGGACGCGCGCGTCTCACTCCCAGGCCCCGTGGGGAGGGAGGGCCTGCTGGGACTTGAAGCTCCCCAGGCTGATCCAGGCTTGCTCCGGCCCCGCCGCCCCACCTTTCTGCTGGCTCTGGGACACACCAGGCCGGGGAATGCGTGTGGGGCTAGGGCGGGCTCCCCTCTGCTCAGACGCAGGGGGGCCGGGGAGCTGGAGCCCCAACAAGACAGGCACTGCGATGTCCTACCCCCCAGGACTGACTTTGAACCACAGCCCGTCTCAGGCCCTGTGAGAAGGGGTCCTTGGACACCAGGTCACGTCACCGCCCCTCTCTGGGCCTCGGTTTCCCCAGCGGTAGCGTCAGGAGCTGGCCAGGTGGTCCCCGGGGGGCACCCCCAGTTCTGTTCTCCCCGACACGAGCTGAGAGAGGCCTGGGATCACGGCTGGCTGGGAGCCCCTGGCCGTGAGGGCCCAGCCGAGGCTGGCTCTCACGCACAGCTGGGTGCAGGAGGCCAGGGCTGCAGCCAGGAACGGTGTTGGAGTAAAAGGGGGTCTCCCCGCCAGCCGCGATAATGGGGCTACCCTTTCTCCTTCTCCCAGCAGTGGCCGGGCAGTAGCCCAGTGAACTGGACCTGACCCCTGGTGACTTCTCACCACTCCCTCCCTCTCAGCCCCCTGCCTCTCAGACAGAAGCCAGTCTTCGTTCTTTAGATCGTGTATTGAGCACCAACTGTGTGCCTGGCTCTGTGCTGAGGGCTGGGGAGGCAGGGACAAGGCTCTTTTCCAGCAAGGGGACACACGGTGTGGTACAGGAAGATGGCAGCATCAAGGGGCCCACATGGGGACAGGGCAGAAAAGCCTCCAGGGGAGAGAGAGGCTGAGTCCCCATGGGGGACAATGGCAGGGGGAGGCCGGGAGGGGACGTAGGCATGTGACCAGGCCATGCCCCAGAGGGCATTTTGGGGTGAGAGCCCTGGAGGCGAGACTGGCAAAGGCACAAGGCGTTGGCCTTTAGGGGCCTTGCAGCCAGGTGAGCCGGTGGGGATAGGGGTCGTTGCAGGGGAGAGGGAGGACCTGGTTCTGGGGGTAGGGCCCATCTCCCCACAGGAAACACTGTCTCTGGTCCCCAACCAAGACTCCGGACACCCCCGGAAATCCAATCTAGGCCACGGCTTCGGGCAAATACACAAGCCAGTGCCAGTCCAATCCAGGCCTGCCCTCCGGAGCCCTGAGTTGGCAAAACAAGAAAGAAAGAGGCCTGTGCATGCAAGTGTGCCAGCTGCCCAGCCATGGGGCCGCCGGGCCACAGGGACACCGGGCCACCGGGCGGGGCATGCATGGGGGCTGGCCTGGCTGGGAGCAGAGGGGCAGCAGGCCACACACTCAGCCACTTGCGGGGTCCCCTCACCCTGGGTGCGGATGCTGGATGCCAGGGCCCCGGGGGAATGAAGGTGCCTGCCCCGGGAGTCTCTCCAGTGCGCTGCCTGGAAGTGCAGGATCCCAATACAACTGGGTGCATTTTCACAATGAACCCACCGTGGAACCAGTCCCCCGATCGCCCAATACTTTGGGCGCCTCCCAGCATCCCCAGCACCCTCCCAGGGACTAACCCCTCCACCCCAGGAGTCACCATTACTCCTGGCAACATAGATCCCCTCGGCACACTTTCATGCTCTAGACTCCGAGGAGAGCTTCTTTCCTGCCTTCTCTCTTGCTCAGCATGACGTCTGAAAGATTCCCTCACTGCCCAGAGACTCCTGCTGCGAGAATAGCCCATTCCAGGCAGGGGAGCTTGGGGAGCTTGGGGAGCCCAGCCCCCAGCCTTGCCCCGTCCACAGCGGGTGTCCAGGGCCTGGAGGACCACACAGGCCCCCGTCCCCACCCACAGAGGGTCTGTGCTTCTCTCAGGACCCAGTGGGGAGCCAGGCCTGGGGCTGCAGCCCAAGCACCCCCCCACCAGCACTCCAGTCCTCCATCCCAGCCCCTCTCCAAATCCAGTCCACTCATCCCCATGTAAGAATCCAGTCCTCTTACATCCCCACCAGAGATATATGCTAATGATATGCAAAGGAAAATGAATGCAGAGGAGGGAATATAGTCAACAATATTGTAACAACCAGGGTGGTGCCAGGTGGGTCCTGGAAACCCGGGGCGGGGGGCAGGGACACTCTGTAAAGGAGATGATTCTCTGACCACTACGCTGTACCCCTGGCACTAACACAAAATAATGTTAAATGAGAAAAATAATAACAGCAATAAATTTTAATAATAAATAAATAAATGTAAATGGACCCAGGTTCCCTGAGTCAACATGGACAGTGCAGAGCAAGACCTCCGAACTCCAAGTGGGCAGAGCGCCCACTGCCAGCGGCCTCACCCCTCCCACCGGCTCCTGACCCATAACCCACCCCAGCCTCTCCCTGAAGTCCACCCCTTTCCCCTTCCTGCACTTATTCCTGCAGTTCACCGGGGCTGCAGGGCAGGGCCCTGGGGTGGGCTCAGCCCCTCCCTCCAGGACCCACCGTCTGGCAGGGAAGGAGACCCAAACACCTGGACGTGGGGACTCAGCAGGTGTGGGCCTGGCCTGAGACTCCGCACTTGTGGCAGCTCCAGGGGACGTCCATGCTGCGGGACCTGAGTCACAGTGTGTGGGTAGCCAGCGGTCTGGGGGGTGGGGGAGGGGTGTGCGCACAAGGTTCCTGGGAGAAAGGCAGCAGGAGAGTCGTTACGGGTGCACATGGGAACCAGCAGGCAAGGATCGAATCCCAGCTGTGCCCCCTCCTCACGATGGCACGTGTCCTCCTGTCCCAGAGCATGGCGTCCTGAGCTGGAAGGTGCCCACTGACAACAGTGGGCCCACCCCCCAGGTTCCCGAGGCCTCACTGAGACAGAACCTGTCAAGCACCTCCGCGGAGCCTGGCGCATTGCAAGCGCGTGATAATTGGGAAGCTCTTTTTTTTTTTTTTTTTTTTTAAGCCACGGTTGGCTAGGAAAGGGTACAAGGAAAGCTTTCAGGGTGAAGGAAACGGTCTCCATCCTGACTGTGGCGGTGGTCCCTTGGGTGCGTCCATTTGTCAAAGCTGGTGAAGTCCAGGATTAAAATAGGAGAAGCCCTCAATATCTCAGGAAAACGGAAGGTTTACTAAGAGACCGTGAGACTGGGTGTTGGAAGATGAAAGGGCGACGGAGTCGGTAGGAAGAGGGAGCTGCCAAGGCTGCCGCAGGGAGCCGGGAAGACGCAGCCCCGTGTACTTCCAGGGAGGAGAGGCGACAGCGCCCCTGGTGGAAGGACAGCGCCCCGAACTGGAGGAAGAGTGCCCTGCCCTCCGCCAAGGCCTGCTGGAGACAGGAGTTCATGTCTCCATGTCCCTTGCTTGCGCCCCCTGGTGGCTAACACGTTACCACTAATTGGGCACCTACTCTATGTCAGGCCCTGGTCTGGAACTTGACCTAGATCAGCGATCACTCTGTCCAAGGGCTAAGATTGTTTTTTACATTTTAAATATTTTTAAGTGAAATAAAGCAATATATTAGGATATGTGAAAACTGTATGAAATTTGTCCTAACCAAGTAGTTCATTTGGTTAGATCACCCGGATACACCAAGGTTGTGGGTTCAATCCCTAGTCAGAGCGCATACAAGAATCAACCAATAAATGCATAAATATGTGGAACAAATCTCTCTCTCTCTCTCTCAAAATCAATCAATATTTTTTTAATTGTAGGAAATTCAAATTTCAGCATCTATAGATAAACATTTATTGGAATATGACCACACCCATTTGTCCATGGAGAGTTTGACACTTCAAGGGCTGAGTATTTTCGACAGAGACCACATGGCCAGCAACATCTAAAATATTTACCATCTGGACTCTCACAGAAAAAGTTTGACTGTAAAGATCGCCCCGCACAGCCCTTGCACAAGGTCACACCGAGTTGGCGCCCAGGCCGGGAATCCCGCGCCACCTGAGCCCCACCCACACCTCCTGCCACTCCCCAACCATAGACCCCCGGCAAAGCAAGCAAGCTCTGGGGCTTTGTGGAAACATGTGTGCAGGGTCCTCAGGATTTGAGCATGCTGCACCCTGCTGACATGCGCTTCCTGAGGGGGCGGGTGGAGAACATGGGAGGTAAAATACCACCTGCTCCTCCTAAAACTAAGTCAGAAGAAAATAACAAGGAAGTAAAAAACAGTAAGAAGGTGAAGGAGAACACAAAGACAAAGACATTTCATCGAGTGAGGAAAATGATCTAGAAACTGAAATGGCCCTGGCTGTTGTGGCTCAGTGGACTGAGCATCGGCCTGTGAATCAAAAGGTTGCTGGTTCAATTCCCAGTCAGGACACATGAGCTGGTTGTAGGCCAGGTCCCCAGTTGGGTGCATGAAAGAGGCAATCAGTGATGTTTCTCTTGCATGTTGATGTTTCTCTCCCTTACTTTCTCCCTCCCTTCCCCCTCTTTAAAAAAAATAATAATAAAAATAATCAGAAATGGACAATGAAGGGGTGATTGATTAAATCAGACGCTGATGCTTGTCCAGAAGTGAGAGGTGAAAATGCAAAGATAACCACAGAGGAGATGATGGGTCAGGCAAATGATTTTTTTAAAAAGACATGGCTGCCGTGAAATGATGGTGACCTACAGAAAGTCATTGACTTGCCCACAGATGCCGCCAAGCTGAATACTTGCTCGGCCATTCCGAATGCCAAGAGAACCAGTGTCTTCATCAAGTTACAGAAGCCCAGTAAGACTTCCTGGCCACTGGGAATAAGCAGCCTGTGATCTCGCCCTTGGTGAAGAGGCCGGTGCAATGCTAAAAGCTCAACCAAGGGCCCAGAAAACCGCAGAACATTGGGGACAGTGTGAGTGGAAATGTGGGGAGCGAGAGAGCAAAGAAAGAATGGGAAAGGTTGAGATGGCTCTAGGAGAACAAGAGAGAGCCGGGAGGGAGGGAGAAGTCAGACGTGATCAGGAGCTCGGTGTGGCTCTTTTCCAGATGGCTTTCCTGGGGGAAATGCCTGGGCCAGTGGAACCCTCAGGGATCCAGAGGTCCCACAGCCATTCAGGATCCAGACGCTGTGGTGGCCTTCCAGGGCATGGCCCAGGGCCCGGCAAATGTGTCAAAATATCAGAGCAACCCAAAGGTTAGGAATCTCATCAGCAAATTGTCAGCCGAACTAGGAGGTCAAGTGTAATGACCTTCTGACAGATAAAGCCCTTGCTGAAGGAGAGCACCCAATGGATATCGCAATAATACAAACCAGTGCACCTCTGACCTTCCCGTGAAGAAAACTGGGGCACTTTGCAGAGAATCCCTACCCCCCACCCCAAATGCAGCTACAGTATTTTACAGTAGTTTCCCTTTATGGTGTTCATTCAGATACTGTTTTCCTACTAGGAATTATAAACTTCAAGCATTGGCAAACCTTAAAAATATTTTAAAACAAATTAGAAGGATGTATTCACCCTATTTTTTTCTTTACTAAAAAATTTAAAAAAAAAAAAAACCCACATTGTACAAATGAAAACAAATGAAGCTGTCACAGAGCCTTCCGCGCCCCGCAGAGGTCTGGACCGACCCCCCACCCCCACCCCCACTCCTGACAGGACTGACCTGCCTCCCTAGTCCAGCTGGTAAACCTGACCCACCTCACTGCACACCTGGTAGAGCAGCAGGGTCCCCTGCTGGCGATCAGGGGCCGGCGACGCGCGCTGAGCCCCGATTCTTAGCTTCTGCCGCCACCTTGTGGCCTTATTTGGAAGTACAGCCAGGGGTCCAAATGGAGTTGAAGGAGGGAGCGTGCCAGGCCATTACACACAGGTTTCCAAGGCTGAGAAAAATTGTGCAAATTATTCTGGGAAGAGATCGAAGCCTCCAAGCTATTGCCCACTGAAAATACTTCACCTCCTCCCTGTTTGTTACTTGATGGGTGAGAATACACGTGACAGTGCCCAGCGGGTGCCTGTCACAGGTTAGATGTTCCAAATGTCCAACTCCTAGGTTGTTGAGCAAAGAGCATGAGCTGTGGCCAGAGGATGATAACACGGGACTTGAAGGGCTGCTGACCCACATCCTCCCGCCCATGCATTTGGCTTGGCATCCTCCCTTCTTTCTTACCTTCACTCACTGTGCACTCACTCTTTCAACACATTTCTGAGCCAGGCTTGCACTGGACTGCTGGGCGCTGGAGAAACGCCGGAGAGCAGATGGTGTGGCCCCGCCTCCTGGGGAGGACAGTCTGGTGGGATACACCGTTACCCAACAATGGCAGTCAGGTGCGACAGGGCACCTCCAGGGGGAGCCGAGCAGCCCACAAGGCCGCCTGACCTTGTTGGGGGTCAGGTAAGGTATCAAGCAGCCTAAAGAAAGGATGAGTTAGCCCGACCGACAGGGAGCACGCATGTGCAAAGGCCTGGAGGTGGGGAGCATGCCCAGCAAGTTGCCAAAAGAAGGTCTGAGAGGCAGAAACAGAGAGGGTCCCAGGGAGAGGGGGCAAGACCAGGCTGGAGGGAGGAGGGGCTGTGCTGGAAAGAACCTCCAGCGCTGGGCAATTGCACCAGGTTCAACATGGAGCCACCACGAGGCAGTAGAGGCAGGCACATGCACTCCTTAGGCGCCTCCATCCCATGACCGAGCAGTTCTTCCTCATTCTTGGACGAAGTCGGCCACCCTGAAACCTCTCCTGCCCCCTTGAGGCATTCGCAGATGGAGTCACCTCCCTGTCCCCATGCCAGCCTCTCATCCCATCACACCGTCACTGCTCATTCCCAGGCAGACACGGTCCTGCGGCAGATGAGAGGGTGCTCTGGAGCCAGGCACTGGGTGCAAATCCCAGCTCATCCCCCTACTGGCTTCGTGGCCTTGGGTTCAGTACCTAACCTCTCTGAACATGAGTTCTCTCCACTGTTAAAGAGGCATAACACTGCTCACCTCAGAGATGGTGCTGTGAGAGGGGTGGTGACAGGAGTGGCACTACCCTTCTTCCTCAGTGCTCCCCAGCGAGAGCCCTGGACTGACCTCTGTCACATGGATCATGGGTGCTGGTTGTCAGGGGTGCTCCTCCCAGAACGATGCCTAACACATGGTGGGTTCTCAACAGTGTTCATTGGATGGATGAATGATTACTGTGCTGATTACAGGCAAATCCACAATTGCCATTAAGGACATAGACCAACAACTGCAAACGGTGATGATACCCACAGCGCAGGATAATAAATCCAGTCGGATAAGGAGTTCATGAAACTCAGGACCAGGTCCTGCGCGCTCGGGGCGCCCTCTGCTGGACAGGCTCGGCGCTGCCCGCACGCACCCCAGCCTCCCTGCACCTGGAGGAGCCCTCGCCAGGGAGAAAGGTTCAACCTCCGAGGCTGTTCCGCCTCTTCCCTACACACCCCCTCTTCCTGGGGGAACCCCAGGTCGGCCCTGACCCTCCACAGACATCTTTGTCCTTCCGCTGTCCTCTCTCCTGCTCCATTGGCAAACACATTTCAGACATCCCTGAATCCCCACCTGCTCTGTCTCAAGTTAGAATCGCCAAATGTTGGGGCAGGTAGGGACACAGTAGTAGTACAGCTACCACTGATTGGGCACTTGTAATTTGCCATCAGGAAGTGAGGCCCCTCCCTCTACAGGTGAGCAGCTGCTGCGAGACTGTGAGGCTTACTCAGGGTCACAGGGCAGGAATTTCAAGAAATGTGATGTTTTTCATCCTCCTGGATGAGGCTCCCCCTGCCTCAGCTGGAGAATAAGTGGGCCTTGAGAGGGGGGCAGGGCCCTCTGTGGCCCCAGGAGCCTCCCCTCGCCCTTCTTTTGGGCCACACAGTATCCCAGAAAGGTGGAGAAAGTGGTGAGCGTCGGATCCTTAGTGCGGCCAACATTTTTCCTGGGGGAACACTGCAGGGAGGGCTGGGGAAAGACAAGATGAATAGTCACGGGTCGCTTCCACGAGCTGGACTCTGTGATGGCCCTTTCCTGGTACAGCCACAACATTAGCCCAACGCCGCAGTGCAGAACCGGGACCCAAACCCGCCGACGCCTGCCTGCCCAGCGCTCCTTCCACCGCACCTGGGTCTCTCTTGGAAAAGAGACCACAGAGGAAACCTCAGGAAGGGCAGTTCAGGAAGCACATGCACACACGCCAGGCCACCAGCTGTTGCCTCTACCCTAGAGAGAGGACTTTCCTCCGCCCACCTCATGGAGACCGGGTTACCTGTTCGGACTTTGGCACCTGGAAAAGTGGAAGGAACGTGGGGCCTCGCCTCCGTCCTGAAGCCCGGTCTGTGCTGCCATCTTGTGGTCGTAGCAGGAAGTGCGCCTGTTCTGCCCTTCTGCATCTGGGCGAGGTAAACAATTGGGTTGAGCAAAAAGTGGGCACTATGTTGGGGCTCCAGGGGTCCAACATGGAAGAAGGCACAGCCCATGTCCTGAAGGAGCCTACAGTCCAGCAGGGTCGCTATGAGAAATGACATGGCCCCAAACTCAACTCAGCAGCCAATACCCACCAGAATAAGTCATGCTAAGTTCCAAAAGACTGAGGAGAGAGCATGCGCTAGAGGAGGCTCGGGAAAGGCTCCAGGTAGCAAAGGATGTTGACAGTGGGCCTTAAAGGGCAGTGGGATTTGGAGCAAGCCAAGACGTAGGAAGGCGCTCCAGGTGGAGGGAAGACCCTGAGCAAAGGCAGGGAGGCAGGAAAACATCGGTTCTAAGGAAAATCCAGTTTGTCCCAAACCCAGATCAGGTGCAAAGAGAAGAGGGTAAGGTCATTTGGGAGCCTAAAGGACAAGTGTTTGCGCTCCAGGATAGGGAGTTCGTACTTAGTCCTCCACCCACGGGGAGCAGCGAAGGTCTCCGAGCAAGGGTGCGGCTGGACCAGGGATCTGTTCCGGAACAGAGCACTAGGGCTGCTGCGCCTGCGCCGGGGACGGAAGGGGTGCTGGGGAAAGAGCGGAGGAAGACAGATGGCGCTGACAGAGGACCCAAGCAGAAGTCGAGGCCTTCCGCCTGCGCTGCTGTCAGGACAGCCCAGTGCAGACGGCCTTCCGACAAAAACCGAAGTAATGAATTTGTAACGGAGAAGCAGGAGCAATCGGTCACACGTGTACAGACTTTATGGTAAATAAACCCCTTTAATGCACAAGTGCCTTTGACTGGTATTTACTGAGCCCCGACTGTGGTCCCAGCCCTGGGCTAAATGGTTTGGGGTTCGTCAGTAGACCGTGTTAGGCTGCAGTGGGGGAGACAGACATCAACTGCCAGCCGTGAATCACACGGGGTACAGGAAGGTGCTGTGGGAATAAGGGGCAGTAACACAAGGACAGGTGTACGGGGGGGACCCGGCCGAAGGCCGCAACTTAAAATAGCAACCAGGAAAGGCCTCAGTACAAAGGACACATTTAACTAAAACCCTGAGGCGGCAGGATAGCGGACAAGCCACCCCAAATAGGGCCCTTGGGAGTAGTGGCTATTGTGAGTTGTAGGCACTCAAAAATCGGCAGAGGCAGGGAGCGGCTTTCCCCCTTTTCTGCCGCAAGACAGACGCTTCACAAGGAGCTCAGCCGTCACAAGTCCTCTCCCTGTCAACAGGGGAAGGCCGGCTCCGGCCCCAGGAGGGGGAACTAGAAGCCAGCACCACACCCAAACTTTGTCGGGACCCTCACACCTCCCAGCTACCTCACGGGCCCATTCACTTTCATAAAAATCATTTCCTCTTCCCTAAAAGGGCTTGATTTCCCCATCACCTTAGTGTTTAAACACGAATTCTAAGCCACCTTGGGCGGTTTTTCATTTTTCCTGGGCCTCTCCCGTGTACGCATGAGACAGACATGTTAGCAAACTTCTGTTTGCTTTTCTCTCGTTAATCTTCTATTACAAAGGGTCTCGGCCAAAAACTTAGAAGGATACAGGTAAAGTTATGTTTTCCACCTCTCTAAGACTTTGTGGAGGGGGAAGGTGTGCAAACACCTGGGAGAAGCCACCAGACCCCAAACACTAGCCCGAGGCTGCAGTGGGAGCCTTTCTGGCCAGGGAGCCGGTGGGAGTGGAGAGTGGAGTGGCTGGATGAGCTGAGAGAGGTGACAGGGATTGACCCCAAGAGGCCTTGGGGAACCTGTGGAGACGGGCACACTTCCGGAGCCCCACCACGGGCTATCGCCATGACCCCTGCCGGAGATGACGGTGACCCGGTCCTGGGCAGGAGCCGAGGAGTGGTGTGCAGTGGGCAGGCCCTGGGTACCGGTGCAGCAAGCTGTTGGGAACCACCCTGCCTGGTATCAGAAGCTGTAACCCCCACCTAGGCTAAGGCTGAGGGAACAACCTTGGAACTGTAAGCCAGCAAGGAGACAAAAGCTTATCTCCCTGGCAGGAGCACCGCTTCTGCTCTTTTTACTTCACCCTGCCTGGACCCCAATGCTTGGTCAGTTAGCCAATGACGGGTAAGATTCCCCAAGGGGGGAAACAACCTAAGACAGGCACGATCACATGGGAGGCCTCCAATAAAGGACTTTGGGGGCTACAGCAAAAGGGGGTGATGGACCCTCACCCCTCGGCTTTGACAAAGTCTGAGTCCTCACTCCATCTGTGAGAAAATCTCCTTATCTCTTGGTTGCCTTAGTTCCCCTTGCTCCACCTAAGCCTGAAACAATGACAGAGGGTGGTGCCACCCTATGCTGGAAAGGGTGGGTTCCCCGGGTGATCAGGCCTAAGAAAGAATATGTAAAATCCTGTGAAACCTGCTTTGTTTAGAATGCTCTCAATTGAATGAGAAGGGTCCAAGGAGGAAGTAAGTTCGTTCCTCAAAGTTTTACAGCTATTTGACCCTGACTTAAAGTAGGCCCTCAGAGTTCCTTGTTATTTGATCCTTACTTCCCTGCAATGAGTAATGAGCTTTACCTGAATTCTTGTACAAACGAACCCAATAAAAAGCCTGCTGGGACAGGAGAACGCATGCCCTCCCCCAGAGAGGGTGGCAAAGGAGCCCTCCACTAGAAAGGGTGGCCAAAGCGCCCTCCCCTAGTGAGGGTGGCCAAGGCACTTTCCATTTGGAGAGTGGCCCCTCCATCCCTAATTCCCCACAGAAAATTGCCTGTTTCTTTGTATGTTCATTTCTCGTGTTTCGATGAGCCATCCGCAGCGTTCCGAGGTCACTGCCAGTTGGTGACCGCGCATCAGCGAGCCCCGAGTTTCCTGAGTATGGGTGTGGGGCGGGAGAGGGTCAAGGGCGCTGTCTTCACGAAGATGGGGCTTCCATCACCTGCAGTGGGGAGGCCGGAGTTCGGGCACGCAGGGGAGGTTAGGGGCTCCATCCGGGGCCCGCTAAGGTTGGGGTGTTTGTTAAAGATCGCAGTGGCGATACACGTGTTAATGTCGTTTAACCTACTTGGTGACCATGTGCCCACCTGCTCAAGCAAGTGTCTTATTGTGGCAAAAAGCACAGAAGATTGAATTTACCATTTTAGCCACTTTACGCGTGCAGTTCGTTGGCTCCAAGCGCACGCGCACACTGCTGTGCGAGCGGCACCACCGTCCGCCCTCAGAACCTGCCCGTCACCCCTCAGTGAACCCCGCCCCCATTAAACAGGGACCCCTCATCCTCCCCTCCCCCTGCCCCTGGTACCACCGCTGCCCGTCTGCTTCTATGGCCCCAACCCCTCTAGAGACCTCCCGTAACTGGAATCATGCCGTGTTCGTCTGTTTGTGGCCGGCTTGTTTCACCTAGCACGACGTCTTCAAAGTTACTCCGTGTTCTAACAAGGGCCGGAATTGCATTCCTTGTCAAGGCTGAATAATACTCCATCCTGTGTGTAAGGATCATCTGACAATTTTCCGTTTAGTGTTTGTAGGAAACTGCTGTGCTATCCCTCAGCCCTGCCTGTGGTTTCCTACTTTCACGCAGGCAGGGCCCCCGAGAAGCACACGGCTAGGGTTCAGAAGGGAGGGAGCAGAGCACGCAGTCAAGGACCTGCGCTCGGAGGTGTTTCTGGTCCTCGGGGCCCTGGGATTCTGACACCCCCTCAGAGGCAGACCTGGAAATAGAAGCCCGTGACATTGAACCGAACCGAGGTGCACACTCAGGAGGCATCTTCACAGATGAGAATGGGTGTGCCCCGGAAGAAGGACTAAGGGCCCCGAGGCAGCAGGAATCAGTTGGGGACCTTACAGTGTTACCAGTGTGGGGGTCCTTGGGCTCCTCAAGATAGAAATCGAGGGGGAGCCCCGGAGAAACTTCCAGTCAGATTTTATGAAGCTTGTGCTCGCTTGAGCACAAGGGAGGCAGCACAGGGGAAAGGGAGGTCCCCTGAACTGGCTCGGGGGCTGGCCCTGAGTGGCTGCTTTTATGAGCTGGGGGCAGAGCGGGCTTGTGTGACATGGCTGGCTTTCTTGAAAAGGGCAGGCTCGCAGAATTTTTTATTTTTTATTTAGAAAATTGTCTCTCTACTCACAAGACTTCTGGTACCACACGTGTGATTTTCCACCCCAAGCAATTCTGACGCTACCTGCTTGGAGTTAGCACAGCACCTGCCTAGGGGTGAGGGACTCAGCCCCAGGAGACTGCCCCCCCACTCCAGCTACCAATCACAATGAGGGCAGCCCCAGGTCACCCCCAGTTCTTTCTGACTTAACTACAAATCAGGGGTTCCCACAGCCGGTTTGATAATGTGCTATGGTAGCCCACAGAATTCAGGGAAACACATTACTTACTATTACTAGTTTATTATAAAGGCTATTTATTATCAAATATGATCCAGATGAACAGCCAGATGAAGAGGAAGAAAGTGCAAAGTCTGGAAGTTCGGGAGCTTTGCTCCCCAAGAACTGGAGTACGCCACCCTCCCCCCCGCACGGGTGTGTTCACCACCCGGAAGCCGCCCTGAACCCTGTTGTTTAAACTTTTTATGAAGGTTCCATTACGTAGACATGATTGAATCATTGGCCATTGGTAACTAACTTAATCTCAAGCCCCTCCCCCTTCCTCAGAGGACGTTGGGGGTGGGGCTGGAGTTCCAACCCTCCAATCCACGCCAGTTCCTCTGGCACCAACCCCCATCCTGAGGCCGTCAAGCCCCACCCACCCCCAGCCCCCAGCCATCTCATTAGCATACCAAGACACGCCTCACTCTAGGGCAGGGATGTACAACCTTTTGGCTCTCTGGGCCACACTGGAAGAAGAGTTGTCTCGGGCCACATGTTAAGGACACAAACACCAATGAAAACTGATGAAAAAAAACAAGGTCCATGCGTAGTTTTCGTGACATCCGCCATCACAGAGAAGTAAACAAGTCGTCACATAATAACCCTAATTACGCAGCAGCCCTTTCGATAGTCAAGCAGGTCCCAAGTTTGTGATCACTGACATAGAAAATGTACATATTTAAGTAATAAAACTAAGTCATATTTTAAGTAGATTTACGATTTTGTGTGGGGGCCACATGCGGCCAGGAGTCGGGTTGGACACCCCTGCTAGAGATTCCAAGGATCTTAGCGGCTCTGGCCTCTAGAAGCCAGAGGAACCGATTATAATAAAGGACACTCCTAACACCCCTACCACTCAAGAAATTACAAGAATTTTAGGAGCCCTGTGCCAGGAACTGGGGACAGAGACCAAAATATATTTCTTACCATATCATGATATCACACTGAATGTAATCAAATTTATGGTCAATGTTTAAATTTCTAGCTCTCATAAATGACAATTTTAAAAAATTCAGGATCTACGTAAAGTCTACAGAGAGCAACTGAATACATGCATCTTGAGTTTCTCCAACTACGAGAACCTCCCCTCTTCTCCCCGCTCCCAGAATCACGTGTCCTGTAGACTTTCCAGTCTGAACTTCGCTGGTTGATTTCCCGTGGTGCAATTTGACATGTTCCTCTGTCCTCTACGTTGCTTACTACTGGCTAGTTAGACCCCAAGTCTTTTTTGTATTGATTTTTTTAGAGAGAGAAAAAATCACCGATTTGTTGTCCCACTTATTTATGCAATTATTGCTTGCCTATTTATGCAAAACACACACATATAACAGAAGCACACCCCCTTATCTAGTTCAGGACAAAAGGCAACTCGGAAACAGCTTGTAGACTTTGATTTGAAACAAAAATGCATTGTGTTCAAAGGTAAAATAATAGAAAAAAAACCGTTTGATGTCTCTAAGCACGTCTGCTAGCTAGGCCCCCTGTAAGCTCGCACACCCTTTTTCTGGCGGGTCTCCGCCGTACCCACTCGGGGGAGGCAAGGGGCGGAGCCGAACCGCAAAGCCAGGAGAGGAAGACCTGAAGGGCTGGCACTGGGACAGGATCAAACGCGGAGACGCAGGGGCCGGCAAAGGCAGGTCCTGGGTGGAAAAAGAGACAGCGTTAGAGAGACCAGGAGTGGTCTCGCCAGCGAAGATCTCTGATCTGCGTTGTGGGGCAGACAGAAGCCCACTGCCTCCTCCACGGGGTCACTGCGCAAAGCTTGCGTTGATTCACTCGTGTTTTAAGTGAGAATGGATTCTTTGGGGAGAATCTGAAGTGGTGCCAGGGGCTGCGTGCTGCCTAACGCGGCACAAGGCAGGGCGACCCCCAGTGGTGGACGCCTTCCTAACATTCACATAATCGGACAAAAACATGTCAAAATGGGTCCTGGACATCCCCTAGGTGATAACTAACTTAAGTGATTTTTTAAAATTTTATTTATTTATTCTTAGAGGGAAGGAGAGATACAACAATTGGTTGCCTCAGATGCCTCCTACTGGGGACCTGGCCAGCAACCCAGGCACGTGCCCTGACTGGGAATCAACCGGCAACCTTTCAGTTTGCAGGTCAGCACTCAATCTACTGAGCCACACCAGCCAAGGCTCTACTTTTAAATTTTTTATACATTAAAAATATACAGCTGACCCTTGGAAAACATGGATTTGAGTTGTGTGGATCCACTTGTACATAGATTTTTAAAAAATAAATACTATAAGTGTATTTTATCTTCCTTATGATTTCTTAATAACATTTTTGTCTAGCTTACTCTATTGTAAGAACACAGTATATAATACATAGAACTTACAAAATATGTTTGTCAACAGTTTATATTATCTGTAAGACTTCCAGTCAATCCTAGGCTGTTCGCAGTTAAGTTTTTGGAATCGGGAAGTACAAGCGCATTTTCACCGGAGCAGGGGTCAGGCCCCTGGCCCCACATTGGTCGAGAGTCTACTGGACTATGTTATTTTACAACTGAGGGAAACATCATTATTTTAAAATACCGAAAGAACCAAAGGAAGTAGGCTCTCTCAGGAAGAGTGTTATCTCGGGTGGAGGGGACAATTGCTAAGCTGTTTGGGGCAAAGGATGACCAGCAGACAGGACTGTCGGTGAGAAGGCTGGGGAGACAGCCACGTGTGGGAGCGTGGCTTTGACTCGGGCTGTGCCACGTGACACTCTGTCTGGATTTACCTGGAGCAGTGCCATCCAGTGGGAATTCAGTGCATGCCACATCCGTAACTTTAAATTTCTTAAGTAGCCACATTTTTCAGAAAGTAAAAAGAAACAAGCGAGATCATTTTTTTTTAAGATTTTATTTATTTATTTATTTTAGGGAGGGAGAAAGAGAGAGAGAAACATCAATGTGCGGTTGCTGAGGGCTGTGGCCTGCAACCCAGGTATGTGCCCTGAACTGGGAATCGAACCTGCGATGCTTTGGTTCACAGCCCTCGCTCAATCCACTGAGCTATGCCAGCCAGGGCTAAGCAAGATCAATTTTAACAATATTTTATTTTACCCACTGTATCCAAAATATTTTCCCAATAAGCAAATCATACAAAAATTAAGATATTTTACAATTTTTTACACTAAGTCTTCAAACCCTCGTTCGTTATACTGATAGCACATCCGAACTGGACTTGCCCCATTTCCAAGGCTCAAAAGCCACCTGGGGCGTGTAGCTGCCCTGCCATTTGGGAGCTGAATTTAATTTGGAGGAGATGAGAGGCTGTAGGGCAGAGCAGAGGCTGCCCAGGGAGGCGACCCGGGCCTGCAGCTGAGTGCTGGGGGCGAGGTGCACGGGTGTGGCTGAAAGCTGGTCGCAGGCCAGTGGGGGGACACCAGCTGTGCCCGTGAGTGGTGACGAGTGGGAAGTGCTGAGCATGGGCGAGTGCTGGCTCAGGACACCACTCTCACAGGCTCACTGCGGCCTCAGTGACTTTCGGTTTTGGAGGGGAAAGGAGGGAACTCTTCCTCAAAGGCAGAGCTGATCATGCCAGGCCCTGGCCCAGCCCTCCTCAGCCCCAGCCCCGTGGAGCCAGGCCCAGCCTCCAGCACGACTGAGGCCGCGGGCACCCCTTCCCAGCCTGCTGCCCTCCGCCTCACCTCCCCCACTCTTCACCTCCTGGCTCCTCAGTACAAACCACCTACCCTTTCCCAGGTGGTGGGAAAGTTCTTCAAGTCCGTAGGAAGAACTTGGGCGCTGCTGCTGACGTGGTCCTGGGTGCACAGAAGGGCCTTCCTGGAGGTGGCCCTTGGGTGACTTATATCAGCTTTTTTAACAATAAAAATGAAACGAAAGGAGGCTGGAGGGGCTGGGTCTCAGTCCCCTGCAGAAAGCCCTACCCAAACACCTATCGGCTTCTCCTGGAAGAGGAACCAGGTCTGATCTGATTTCCATGCAATGTGTCCAATGCTCTTCTATCCATCAGGAATGCCTGCCCCCTCCCACACACACACACCAGGGAACTCTACTCCCGTGCCCCGGCAGAAGTCAGGGCCCTCTGTGCCTGTTCTGGCACCTCCAGAGCCTGGGGTCTTGCTGGGCTGTGAGCTCCTTGAGGACAGGTGCCAGGCTTGGCCTTTCTCCACCTCCTCAGTGAGCTCAGGCTGACTGCCCGGCGGAAGAAAACCGGGCAATCTGGCCTTCATCTCCCTACCTAAGCAAGGCCTCCTCCCCCTCATCCCACCTACAGCGGCTCCTGGAGGACTTCCTGGAAGAGGAGGAAGGAGAGGCGGGGAAGGAGTGGCGAGCAGGATGGAGAAGGCAGATGCTCTGCCAGCAAAGAGGCAGAGAGGAACTGAGCGGCAGTTCCCTCCTCGGGTTGGCAGAAGTGAGTCTGCGGCAAGGGGAAGACTTGTGAGAACGAGGCGGCGGCCTGGCTGGGCTGTGGGGGCGGGTAAAGTGTAATGGGCGAACACACAAAAGCACACTGTCATAGAGGGTCCGGCCCAGTGACTTTTCACCACCTGGATCAAGATCGAAGTCGTTCCCAGCACCCCACAGGCGTCCTCGTGGTGAAGGGGAGACGCACTGCCCGAGGGGCCCCACAGGGTCAGAACCAGCAGCGCATGCGCGTGACTCCCCCGGGGCAGAACTGAGCAACCCAGGTGGCGAGGATAACGCCGTCACTCACTGAGGACTTCTGTGTGCGTGTGTGTGCGTGTGTGTGCGTGTGTGCGTGCACGTGTGTGCGTGTGCGGAGGTGGGCAGGCGGGGAAGGGACAGGCACTCTTGCAGTCATTTACATGCACAGGTGATAGCCAATAAAGAATGCAAGAAATGCCACATTTGACTTTCCTTTTTTAATGATGTTTTTTAATATTTTCTTTTTATTTATTTATTTTTAGAGAGGGGGGAGGGAGAAAGAGAAGGAAGAGAAACATCAGTGTGTGGCTGCCTCTCCCGTGGCCCACAGTGGGGACCTGGCCTGCAACCCAGGCGTGTGCCCTGACTGGGAATCAAACCGGCGACCCTTTGGTTCGCAGCCCGCATTCAACCCACTGAGCTACACCAGCCAGGGCGGTTTGATTTTCTTTAAGTCAACTTAAGTCCTGTGCCAGTGAACATCCCATCAGGCTGCCCAGAAGTTGATTCTGGATGCCACAGGGGCTCCGGCGTCCCCTAGGCCTCTCTAGGTAAGGGGTTTTCTGTAGCACCGAGAGGTTTGCAGGGAGGGGCCTTGGACCAGATCACCCATCTGCCCTGGTGACCATGGAGACACCTGTTTGGTGCAAACCCTTCCTGGGAGGAGATTCCGCTGCTTCCTTGCCAAGTTTAGGACCCTGTGGAACTTCATCAAGACTGAGGGCCCCCAGGTGTCCCCCACAGCCATGCCCAAAGAGACCACATGGAGAGAATCCAACCCCCATCCCATGCCCATGCTGAGGGGCTCACTCTGGGCCCCTGCTGTTCTCAGAGGATCTGTCTCCCTGCCCACCTGGGAATCTGGTGTCATCTATTTAGTGACTTGATAAAGTTCCATTTCTATCCTGCCACATATATTCTCCTCTTCAAACCCCCTTACGAAGCCTAAGGGAAAGGTGTCATTACCCCTTCGTACAGATGAGAACAGTGAAGGCTGGGAGAGACGGAGTCACCCGGCAGGAGGACGGAGAGGTGACGCCCAGGTTCAGCAGCTCGAGCCCACGTTCTGTCCCCTGACCCTGGCTGCTGGGGCCAGGGCCTCAGACCGACCGAGGAGCACAATCGTGAGCCAGGCTGTGTTAACGGGGGCACGCCTGTCTCTCTCAGACTAACTCACCCTTGCTCCATTGTTACCCCACACGCTCCCAGGGCCGGAACAACCTCTGCACTGACAGGGAGACTTCTTCAGCTCCTCCTTCAAAACACTCCGAGCTGCGAGCACAGAGCTCTGGACCTTAAACCTGGGAAAGGCCTCAGAAATGTCCCAGCCTCCTTTTATGGGAGATGAAGGAGAGCCCCAAGAGGTAAGCAGGTCCCTGCCAGAGAGGCTGGGAATTGCGGCTTACCTAGGGACCCCGCCCTGCCCTACGCCAAGAGGCCGGGTCCGGCGGCTCCTTCTGGAGCCGAGTCAGACCTTGAGAAAAGAAGGGTGGAGGCCTGGCCAGGTGGCTCAACTGGGTTGGAGTGTCATCCCGTACACCAAACGTTGTGGGTTCAATCCCCAGTCAGGGCACAGACAGGAGACAACCAGTCCATGATGTTTCTTTCTCTCTCTCCCCCATTCCTTTCTCTCTAAAATCAATGAACATATCCTCAAGTGGGGATTTTTTTTAAAAAAAAAAAGAGTGCAGAGGTCACAGCCTGGAGCCGTTCCTAGTACCTGAGCACATACAAGGTATGTCTACATGCTTATTTGACCAGTGCTGAGCACCCACTGTGTGCCAGGCACCTGCCACACGCACACAGTGGGGTTCACAGCCTAGCAGGGAGACAAACAAGGGAAGGGGCGGGGCCAGCTTCACGGGTGTCACGGTAAGAACGTCCAAACCTGTAGAGTTTTTTTACAAGTTTATTTGGACCAAACTGAGCAACATCTCAAATACTCCAAACCCATGACCGCTTTGCCATTCCTTTACCCCTTTGGAGTTAAGAAGGGAGCATACGGTGGGCCCAGCAAATTACGTAACCAGGCCAAGGAACAGACAAGCAAACGCTGCGTGACAAATGCCCAAGCAGTGAGGGTGCGGGGGGGCCCCCAACCCAGTCTCTCACGAGAACAGATGGTCCCGCTGAGCCCTGAACGGCGAGCGGGAGATGCCCAAGGAAGATGTTAGCACAAACTCCACAGGAAATTAAAGGGAGTTTATTCATCTATGATCTGCAAATCAGAGACATGCCCTGGGCATAAACCAAAGACACGTTCCAAAATGGAGTGGAAATTTAAAAAAAGGAAAGAAAAACACACAAAATGGAGGGGATAAGGCTTGTTTTTCAAAGGCAATCGTTGCAAGGGGCTGATGATCCAAGAGATGGTTGCTTGGGGAAACGAGACCACAAACTTACATCATTTGTCTTCTGACCTTAGGCTGACCCAGTGGTCAGCAAGTGGGGCCGTGATGCAAGAACAATGGGCAGCGAATACTTAGGCATTTGTCACAGAACGAGTTCTGGCTCAGGCTTGTAGAACGCAAGCGTTCGGGTTATTTATCAACAGAAATCAAATAGCGTGGAGACTGTTCATTCTGCAGGCAGTTTCCAAGTTCAAGGAGCAGAGTCATCCTCCGTAAACAGTCTCAGAGTTCAAACTGCTCAAACTGCAAAAACCCAAATGCTGGGCCCTGGCCAGATGGCTCAGCTGGTTGGAAAATCATCCCACAACCAGAAGGCTGCAGGTTCGATCCCCAGGCAAGGCACATACCTAGGTTGTGGGTGTGATCCCCAGTCAGGGCACATGTGGGAGGCAAATGATCAATATCTCTCTCTCGCATTGACGTTTCTCCCTCTCCCTCTCCCTCTCTCCCCACCCCCACCCTAACAGCAATGAAAAAATGTCCTCAGTGAGGGTAAAAAAAAAAAATGTTGGTAGGAGCACCCAAACATATTAGGAAAATTTTGGAGGACCAAGAAAGATCTCAACAGCAACACACTCATAGTAGGGGATTTTAACAGCCCGTTGTCAACAATGGGTAGATCTTCCAAGTAAAGCATCAACAAGGATTTTGCGGCATTGAAGAACGCTCTATCAAATGGACTTAACTGATATACAGAACCTTTCACCCCAAAGCAAAATGTGCATTCTCTTCAAACGCACATGGAACATTCTCAAAGATAGACCACATGACAGGACACAAAACAAGCCTCGACAAATTCAAGAAAATTGAAATCATATCAAGCATCTTCTTAGATCACAATGGCTTGAAACTAGAAACCAACCTCAAGGAAAAATCTCCAAAACATCTCAAATCATGGAGACTGAATAACATACTATTAAATAATGAATGGGTTAACAATGAGATCAAGCAAGAAATCAAAAAGTTTCTGGAGACAAATGAAAAGGAACACACAACAACCCAAAAGCTATAGGACACAGCGAAGGCAGTCCTGAGAGGGAATTTCATAACCATACAGGCCTACCTAAAAAAGACAAATTTCATGCAAACAACCTAACCCTACATCTACAAGAACAAGAGGAACAACAACAAAGCCCAGGGCCAGTTAAAGGAAGGAAATAAACAAGCTCAGAGCAGAATTAAATGATACAGAGACTAAAAGAACAATTCCAAGGATCAGTAAATCCAGGAGCTGGTTCTTTGAAAAGAGAAACAAAATCAACAAGTCTTTAACCAGACTCATCAAGAAAAAAAGAGAGAGAGGACCCAAATAAATAAAATCAAAAACAAAAGAGGAGAAATCACAACCAATACCACAGAAATACAAAGGATTGTAAGAAATTACTACAAACAACTAGATATGCCAAGAAATTTGACAACCTGGGTGAAATGCACAAATTTCTAGAAACATGTAATCTTCCCAAACTGAATCAAGAAGAAGCAGAAAGCCTGAACAGACCGATAACAACTAGTGAAATTGAAGCAATAATCAAAACATTCCCAGCACACAAAAGCCCTAGACCAGACAGCTTCACGGGCATGTTTTACCAAACATTTAGGGAAGAGCTAACTCCTATCCTTCTCAAACTATTCCAAAGAATTTAAGAACAGGGAAGACTCCCAAACTCTTTCTATGAAGCCAGTATTATCCTAATTCTAAAACCAGGTAAAGACACAACAAAGAACGAAAACTACAGGCCAACATCGCTGATGAACATAGATGCTAAAATCCTCAACAAAATATTGGCAAACCAGATCCAGAAATGCATTAAAAATCATACACCATGATTAAGTGGGGTTCAGCCCAGGGATGCAAGGATGGTATAATATTCACAAATCAATACATATCATATACCACATAAACAAAATGAAAGACAAAAATCACATGATCACATCAGTAGATGCCAAAAAAGCATCTGACAAAGTACATCACTCATCTCTGATAAAAAAGCTCAGCAAAGTGGGAATAGAGGGAGCATAACTCAACATAATAAATGCATATATGAGAAACCTAAGCCAACATCATACTCAACAGATTAAAAACTAAAATCTTTCCCCCTAAGATTGAGAACAAGACGAGGGTGTTTGCTTTCACCACTTTTATGCAACACAGTATTGAAAGTTCTAGCCACAGTGATCAGACAAGAAATAAAAGGCATCCAAATTGGAAAAGAGGAAGTAAAACTGTCATTATTTGCAGATGACATGGTAGTGTACATAGAAAACCCTATAGGCTCCACAAAAAAACTACTCCACTTAATAAATGAATTTGGCAAAATAGCAGGATACAAAGTCAATATTCAGAAATCAAAGGTATTTTTATACACCAACAATGAAATATCCGAAACAGCCATGGCTGGTGTGGCTCAGTGGATTAAGCACTGGCCTGCGAACCAAAAGGTCGCTGGTTCCATTCCATGTTGGGGCACGTGCCTGGGTTGTGGGCCAGGTCCCCAGTTATGGGTGTGCAAGAGGCAACCAATTCATATTTTTCTCCCTCTTTCTCCCTCCCTTCCCCTCTCTCTAAAAATACATAAATATGATCTTTAAAAAGAAAAAGAAATAAGCCAGGCAGTGAAAGACAAATACCATATGATCTCACCTACAAGAGGAAACTACTGAACAAAAAGAAATAAGCAAAATAGAACCAGAGGCATGGAAACAAGGCACAGACTGACAGCAACCAGAGAGGAAGGGGGAGTGGGATAAGGGGGGAAGAGGGGGAAGGGTCTAGTCAAGGACCAGGTAGAAATGACCAACAGACTGGGACAACAGGGTGGACACTGACTGGGGAGGGGGGCAGGGGAGAGGGGCAGGGAGAGCAACAGGGGAAAATTGGAACGACTGTAGTAGAACAATAAAAACAATAATTAAAAAAACCAAATGTTGGACCACAGATTATGTTAAAAGTTCTTACACATCCTCAAAGAGGAGGGAAGAAAGTATGAAGGGAGAGCATGCACAAACACCCTGAGATGAGAAAATTCCAGGTGCTTCATGGAACAGCTACAGAATATGGGGAGTGAGGATACACCATGAGCCGGACCAGAGAGCCAGGGCCAACACGGGCCAAAATGATTCTGAAGAACAACAAAATGGAGGGCCTCATTCCATTGGACATCAAGACACTGTGTGGAGCTCCCACCATGAAGAGAGCGTGGCTCAGGGATAACACCAGTGGAACAGAACCAAGGCTCTAAAAATGAACCCCCCCCCCACAGAGACATGATTATGATAGCGAAGGCACAATGAATCGGTGGGGCAAAGATGTGTTATTCGGTAAACAGTGCTGGGGCAACTGGCTGTCTATGCAGGAATAATAATTAGACCCTGCTCACACCACACACAAAATATATCCCAGATGGCATAAAGAACTACGAGTGAAAAGCAAAGCTTTAAGACTCTCAAAAGGAAATACAGAATAGCTTTACAAACTCAAAGCAGAGAAAGGATTTCTTTAATAAGATCTTTTCCTAAAATGTAAAACTGATCAACTGGACCACATTAGGATTTTAAATTTTCATGTGTATGCAGACCTGGAGAGAGAGCTCTGTCATTCTCTCTCTCTCCCCAAACCCCTTGCAAGCGGCACCACATCTGTGAATCCAGGTGGAGGGCAAGTTGGGTCCTCAGCTTCTCGGACTAGGATGGAACAGAAACTTGGATGCCCATGACTTCCAGCCATAGCTCGCCTTTCCTGACATCACAGAAGTCAAATTATTAATCAAAAGATTACCTAGTAAGTACAGAATCAAAACAAACTATTAAGTCCACCTAGCTTTTACTGCCTTGGGTGGGGGCGGGTTTGAGCAGGCTCTCACTTTGCAGCCCATGGTGCCAACAGTATTGTCCAAAAATTCTACTTATTGGCAATATTTAAAAATCAAGAGTTTTTTTAAAAAATAAACACTTGGATTTCCAGGTTCTCCAGAAAAAGACCTGGCACAACAGGCTGCAGGTGCGTAGCTGCCGCAGCCTAACTCTGCCCAGCTCTCTTCACACCCCATCACACCACCCTTCGCTGTCTGCGCTCCTGCACTTACCCGCCTCGCAGCTGCGCCGGGGTCTCAAACCACTTTTTTTTTTTTTACCCCTGGAACTGAGAGCATTTCAGTAATACGCTGAAAGAGTAGAAGAGTTGACTGCGTTGCAGGACACAGTTCACGAACCATCTGGGAAGGCTCTACCCCACACGATGTGAATGACCCACCCTTCAGGTGCCGGAACCCTTCTCCTGCCCCCAGAATCAGTTCCTCTCCCTGGAACTCGTGCTAATGAGCTGGGCATTCTTTCCTTACATTATCTAAATGACAAATTTAGAGGTTAACCTATGTTTAAGTTAGATTCATCTATAATGATATCTGAGATATCATTATAATTAATCTAAATGATAAAGTTAAGCTGATCAAAATACATATGTAATAAACAAAACTACTTTAAAATGGAGCCAGATCTGCCACGCCAGAGGCACTGCCTTACACCCTAATGCCTCAAACCTTGGAATCTTCAAACAGGACAAAATAACCTTTGGACTGGGCCTAGAACAACACTGTGTCCCAAAGAACTATTTATAAAGATAACAAGAAAGCAGTTATGACTATTGGACTGAAAATTAAACACATTGTATAAAATTAATATCATCATGTTATGCTGTCTGCACCAATAGATACCTTCCCTCTATTGATGTAATTGTTCCCCTTCCTCATAAATACCCATTGCCTTTGTCTCCTAATGGGAATATCATTTGGGCTTCCGCTTAAATTAATGGTTTCTCAATAGCTATTCTTGTGGAACTCAAATAAACGCCTGCTGCCTCTCACTTTGAAAGGCCTTTTTATTTTTAGGTTAACAAAAGTTGGGGTTATATTATTGCATGTTGATTAAAGGGCCACCCTAAATCTTGTAAACAAAGAGGAAGTGGGTGACTCGGGGAGTACGAGACAGTGGTAGTCTGTCCTGTTGGGGAGGCTCAGCATCTAAATACCCTCTGAAGACTGCCAATCTGCTCCACGAAAACCCCTCCTCGGGCAGCTACCGCAGCAACAGGGTCAAAAACGCGGAACTTGGCAGAGAACACAGTGCGCAGGCGCGCCCGAAACCTCCGCCAGTTTTCTGCGCGGCCGACACCTTCCTCCGGCCAGCGCAGCCGCCCAAACCCCGCTCTCCCTCCCCCTTCCTCCCCGAGTCCGGACGCCCTCCCACAGCACCGAGTTCCTGCGCAAGCGTCGCCCGCGTCCCCGGCCCTGGACCAATTGGAGGCGCCGGCACCTGGACGCTGGGGGCAGGACGCCGTGGGCGGGGTCGAGACGTGAGGGCAACGCGCTGGCGACACAGGGGCGGCTATATAAGTGAATACAGGCACCGCCCCTCCGCCCCAGTCGCTGAGCCGCCGCCGAGGACTCAGCAACCTTCCCCTCGAGCCCCCCTCGTTTCCCGACGCTCCGTCCCCCCTGCCCACCTTCTCCCGCCGCAGCCTTCCGCAGGCCGTTTCCACCGAGGAAAAGGAATCGTATCGTATGTCCGCTATCCAGAACCTCCACTCTTTCGGTAAGCCAAGGAAAGGCCCCGCGGGGCGAAGGCCCAGGTGCGGCGGCACGGCTGTCCGGGCTCGGAAACGGGCCGGACAGCTTCCAAGCCCTCTGGGCTTTCCTAAATTTGGGCAGAATGGAGGTGTCTGCCCTCGTGGACCCTGGGGACAAGGCCTGGGCCTTGGGGTGGGTCCCTGAGCATGACCGGAAGGGTAGGGCGAGAGGTCAGTTCTTGGGCGGGCCCTGCGTCTCGGGTGGCGCATTTACTAATGGCTCCAGTGCCACCGCGGGCCACACCCGCCCCCTCCCGCCACCCTGCGTCACGTCCTTTACGTCACCGCCGTTGTCCCGGCCCCCCCCTCCCGGAGAGGGAGGCGGCACCAGCCCTAAGTGACAAATGCGCGCGCCAATGGGGCGGGAAGTTGGCCCCGCCTCGGAGCTCGGGTTCCGGCCGGTTGCATCAGCCGAGTGGGGCGTTGCCTACCAGCCCTGGCTGCCCAGACACGTGATCGGTCTCCGAGGGCGGGCTCGGAGGCCGAGGCTTTCCACGGATCGTGGAAAGCCGGCCATCCCGGACTGACCTGTTCGGGGAGAGCCCACAAAAGACATACCTGATCTGACTCAGCCCTTAGCGATTTCACTGTTAGTTTTCTGCACGCACAGAAGATCCGGTGGGGGGTGCACAGTGGCATCCAAGCCACAACGGCTCTAAACTTGACGTTCCTTTGCAGACCCCTTTGCTGATGCAAGTAAGGGTGATGACCTGCTTCCTGCTGGCACTGAGGATTATATCCATATAAGAATTCAACAGAGAAACGGCAGGAAGACCCTTACTACTGTCCAAGGGATCGCTGATGATTACGATAAAAAGAAATTAGTGAAGGCGTTTAAGAAGGTAGGTCTTGTAGGAAATGCAAACGCTCTCACGTGGGGGTGCTGTGTTGTTTTATTTACCGAAAGGAATTATTAGTGCTGTTACTTCACCTAATTTGCTTTGCGTCCTTTGCAGAAATTTGCCTGCAATGGTACTGTAATTGAGCATCCAGAATATGGAGAAGTAATTCAGCTACAGGGTGACCAGCGCAAGAACATATGCCAGTTCCTGGTAGAGGTGAGTTAGGGCACTGGGTGCATTTGAGCCTCTGCCCTGGCCATGTCAGATCCTGCCACCTCTGCTGGGGAAACAAGTTTCATTTTATAAGGTTAAGCAAAATTGTTGAGTTTCGAAGTGCATAAACAAATGTATTTTAAAAACAGAAGGGACTTGTCTGCTTTAAGTTTACTTTTTTTTAGAGATCTACTTTTAAAGATTGCCAATTTAAACTGCATACAGACAACTACTAAAGATAAGCAGGATGTGTGGTTGGCTGTTGGTCCTAAGAGCTGAAATTCTATTACACAGTCAGTTTCTGACTGAGTACCCGAGTTGAGAGCCACCGTGCTCGAGGGAGGCATGCATCTTGACTCCTGGGCTCCCCTTACCCGGTGTAGAAGCAGGAAAACGGGACTGTTGGCGCCAGAATGGGAGGCTTTGACGCTCTATCCACTCTTTAAAATTTCCCCCTTTTTTCTTTGCAGATTGGACTGGCTAAGGACGACCAGCTGAAGGTTCATGGGTTTTAAGTGCTTTTTGGCTCACTGAAGCTTAAGTGAGGATTTCCTTGCAATGAGTAGAGTTTCCCTTCTGTCCCTTGTCACAAGTTTAAAAACCTCACAGCTTGTATAATGTAACCATTTGGGGTCTGCTTTTAACTCGGACTAGTGTAACTCCTTCATGCAATAAACTGAAAAGAGCCATGCTGTCTAGTCTTGAAGTCCCTCATTTAAACAGAAGTCAGGCAGGGAGCGCCTGGCAGTGTCCAGCCTGAAACAAAGCAATAACGTGATGTTTCAGCCAAGGGCAAAGCCCCAAGATCACAGGTGGCTACGTCTGGCCAGAAGCTCCTTGCCAGAGTTCCCTGCCCTCTTTGAATGTCACCATCTGAACAGCCCGTGGTGAAGCTGAGAGGAGGGGTGAGGTGGCGACGGCATGTTACCGCTAGAGGGAGCCTGGGGTAGTCAAAAGATCTCCAACCTGACCTGTGGGTGGAGCTTAGAGTGGCCACCTTCCCTCTAAGACGGGTGATGAGGATATCTGGCGTGCCACCGAGGTCTTTTTAACCAGACGTATCCCAACTAATTGATGTCCAAGCACCAGAATTTGAGGCCAACCTTCTATCAGAGTTAAACTTTTGACAAGGGGACAAATTTCAAACTGATGTGTCGGTCGTGTAGCTAGCTGTAGTGCTCACAACCTACTAGCAACAGCTGCCCAATGCCATGTGAAGTAACGAACTGATCTTTGGATTTTTTCCCCCTTCAGTTTTAATGTTATGTAATGTATTTAAACCCTTATTTAAATAAAACTTGTTTTCAGAAACATCTGACTTGCAGATTTGATTTCATGTATAGCCAGCCTGTGTGTGTGTGTGTGAAGGAGCCACAGAAGTGGGCAGTAGACCCATCTGTGGCCACCGCTGCTCAACAGGCCTGGACAAATCAAGGCCAGGAAAACCCTAAGCTGCTTCCCTTGGGTTTCCCAAAAGGACACAAGCGTGGTGCGGGACTTGACCTAATATACAAACCCCTGAAAAGAGACGCAAGTGTCTGCTACTTCCAGGAAATTAGGTTTGTGGTATTAAAAGGCTTAGTGACTGACGTGTTGGGGAAGCAAACGGAGCGTTGGCGGGCTGTCCCTGACAGGGCCTCGAGGAGTAAAGCACATTGAGGTCTGTGTCTGGGTTCTTGTTAAACACAAAATACAGTTCTCCCAGCAGGTGGGTCATAAACTAGTCCCGATTTCGGGTACGAAAATAGGCTGGCAACTAGTAGGAGGGGTTATGGGAAATCAACACTCGCCTTGTTTGTTGCCAGCCCCTGCTGTACAGGCAAAGGTCAACCTGGAACACGTGGGTGTGGAGGTCTGGTGGGAAGCTGAGCCAGACGCCAGCGCCCTGGAAGCAGAGGATTCCAATAGATTATAACTCAAGTTCCCGCAAAATTGATCTGTTTAATAAATTTAACCACTTGGTTCCAGCCATTGGCATTGTTCAAAACATTTAGGTGATACTTTTAAATCCGTAAGATTTGACTACAACAAAAGGGCTTTTCCTAGAGGAACCTCAAAGAAGTAACTTGAGAGGCCAAACCCGCAGAAGACATTGAAATGAAGGAGTCACCGTGGGCTGATGCGCAGTTTCTGTGTCAGGCTGCTAACATCTGGTGCCTTTGCAGGACCTCTGGTTTTCTCAAAGGGGATTATTCTACAGTAAGCAATACCACCGCTAAGTCAGCTGTCCAGCACCAACCAAAACCACCATCTGCGCACATAGTGGGGTTTGTGAACACCCTATTCTGATTGATGTTTTGCGGATGTATCTTAGACCCGAAGTAATAAAGCATAACTGTCTCCACTGGATGGGTGAGGAAACAACTAGGGAAATTCCAAGGCTGGTAAGGGGTAGAATCTCACCTAGAACGCTGTCTGCCCTTCCCACCAGATGAGCTGTACCTTCCCATTTTAAATGGCTCCTTTTACCAACACAGCCTTCGTTTATGCAGCGCAAACCAAGGGGAATCAAGACACACAAGGGACTCAAGAAGACACCCTTCTGGTAGGTAAGACCAGCAACAACCTCATGAGGCAGAAAGAGGCCAGTGCCACCCCTGGCCTGGCCAAAGAGCACAGGACATTGGAGCACTGGGATATCTCCCTCTGCCGTCCATGGCCAGGGGCCCTCTGAAGCAGGACACACTAGGCAAGGGTGTCAAGACCCAGCGGTGAAAGCACCCAGGACCTTTGGCTGAAACAAAGACCCTGCATAGAGCAGAAATAATAGTCCTCTTACTAGGTGCTAGGCCTTGCCAAGCACTTACGCATCAACTCACTGATTACACATTAGCCCCAAAGTAAAACATTCAGAGAGAGAGAAGCAGCAAGTGGAGAGAAGGGAGGAGAGGAAAATAAGGGCTGGAAAGTTGGTGTGAGATCGGAGTGGGCTGAGCCACAGCCAAGGTTCTCCCCGTCTCACCCATTTCCTCCACTCTCCTCAGTCTCCCCGCCCCACTCCAGGCAGCCGCAGCCCTCCTGCCCATCCGCCAGACCCCTCTCTGCAACAGGGACGAGCAAAGACATTTCTTTTTCAGAGAAGAGAAAGGGAGGGGAAACATCAATGTGTGGCTGCCTCTCACACGCCCCCCACTGGGGGCCTGGCCCACAACCCAGGCATATGCCCTGACTGGGAATCGAACCAACGACCCTTTGGTTCTCAGGCTGATGCTCAATCCACTGAGCCATACCAGCCAGAGCCAAACATTTCTTAAAATGATGTAATTTAATACAATAAAAACCAGTCAGCTAAAACTACACAAGAATTTACAAAAACTACTTAGATCCTATTCAAATTGCTGTACATTCTATAAACAGGTAAAGAAAATATATTTGCAAACT
>PVIA01012243.1:0-39043 GCA_004024845.1 Tonatia bakeri
GGCACCCCTATAATTCGGATATGGAACATTTCAGGTTGTCCCAGAGGTTCGTAAGACTCTCTTCACTTTTTTGAATTCTTGTTTCTTCATTCTGTTCCAGTTGGATGTTTATTTCTTCCTTTTGTTCCAAATCATTGCTCGGAGTCCTGGTTTCCTTCCTGTCCCTGTTGGTTCCCTGAATATTTTGCTTTATTTCATTTTGGGAATTTTTCATTTGTTCTTTCATTTTTCAACCAAGCTCGATCAGTTCTGTGAGCATTTTGATTACCAGGGCTTTAAATTCTCCAGTAGATAGGTTAGTTATACCCTCATCGGTTAGCCCTCTTTCTGAGGTTTTGCTCTGTTCTTTCATTCGGGCCATATTTCCTTGTCTTGGCACACCTGATAGGTTGTAAGGGGGTGGAGCCTTAGTATTCACCTAAGCAGGGCAACCCTCCTTGCTGCACTGTCTGCCGCCTGTGAGGGAGGGGCCAGAGAGGGAACAGTGCAGCTCGCCTGCTCTGCTGTAGCCCCACTTTCCAACAAACTCTAGTGTGAGACTGGGAGTTTCTCCCATCATGGCAACTGCCATAGTCCACAGCCACCTCTGAGTTTCAGTTTCCCATTCAGTCAGCCCTGCACCTATAGTTTGCCACCTCACTGTGGTTTCCATCTGCTGCCTTACCAGTCTGGTTGTTCTGTTTGACTGTTCTTTAATTCTGTGGTTGTCAGAGTTCTATGCAGTTTGATTTTCTGGCAATTCTGGTTGTTTATTGATTTTAAATTGGTTGTTATCCTCCTTTTGGTTGTGTGAAGAAGTGAAGGGTTTCTACCTATGCCTCAATCTTAACTGGAACTCATATTATTTTCTATATGAACAACTGTAAACCTTTTGTCCACCCCTGTATATATAGTTTCTATATGAGAAGACAGATGGTAACTAAATTTATTGTAGTAATCATTGCATGATACATGTATCATGTTGTACAACCTAAACTTACACAGTGCTATATGTCAATTATATCTCAATAAAACTGGAAAAAACGGGGGAGGATGCACATTTACTCAGAGACAAAAGGGGGACATCAGGCTAAGTCTCCAAAGTGTATCTTGAAGAGTCAGAAACTTTATCATGGTCTCTGGGCCACAACTTATTTGTCTTCCATAATATCCATCTTTTCTGTCCATTCTCACCCCTCAGTTTTGGAGCAGTGTTACAGGCACTTGTTGATTTTCTTAATAAACATAATATTTGGCTAAAGTAAATCAAACATTTACCTGTAAAACTTACTTTTGTCCCCAGCTCAAGAAAAAAAAAAGACCTAAAGAAAAGCTATGTGCTCATAAAATAATTTAAATGAGGATGGATCGAATCACCTTGAGTTCTTGAAGTTGATTTGGTTCATAAAGCTGGGAAGATACTGCCTGTGCAAGGAAGGTGTCTAGCTCATGGCGATGCAGGATTCGACCACCAGGCCATTGAACCATGTACCTAGAAAATAAATACATCATTATTAAGTCATAAAAGCTCATTTAAGTTAAGACACGATCATGGGCCAGATCCTAGGCTAGGTTTTGGTGATTCCAATGGAACAGAGTAAAAGAATCTCTATCTTTGGTTATTTGCAGTCTAGGGAGTAGAGGAGACAGGTATGTACACCAACAATAACAGGACAGTGTATTAAGTAGCAAGAAAGAAGAACATACAGGGTGCTATAAGAGCACAAAAGAGGCCTACTAGTGGAAGAGTAAGGAAGGGCATCCCAGAAAAGAAAAAGTCAGCAGGAGCCAAGTTTCAAAGGGAATGTAGAAATTAGTGAGATAAAAGACTAGGGAAAGAATGTTCTAGGATGAAGAAACAGTATGAGTGAAGGCACAGAGTTGTAGAGTTCAATATGATAAGCCAGGTTCAATAATGCTGGAGCTAAGCAGCTTTGCAGTGACAGGAAACAAGATTCGAAAGTAGAATAAATCATGAAGGGTCTCGAAAACAGTAAGAAAGAATTTGAACCTTCATCCTGAAAATATAGGAAGATGCTTAAGGATCGTCAACAGGAGAATGATATTGACTGGTTTGATACTGACTGGCTCAGAGAGGAAGAGACAAGAGGCATTGATACCAGTTGGGGAACTGCAGCAATCTGTGGCCAAAGAGGCCTAAACAAAGGCACTGGCTGACGGAATGGAGAGGGCCAGGGAACAAAGCCACAGGATTTGGTCACGGATTTTATAGGAAGGGGTAAAGAAAAAGGGAAGGGTCCAAGATTCCAAGAATTCTGGTTTGGGCAGATGGCTAGATGATGGAGCCATTCTCCAAGATAGGAAATCCACCAATTAAATAAATAGGTACACATTGATGAGTACTGGAATTGAATTTCATGAATTGAATATGCCCTACTGTTCTAGGCACTGAGAATGCAGAAAGAGGAAAAGAAAGAGAGATGACAAATTCAAATACATCAGTACAAAATCTAGTCCTTAGTTTCCTGAAGGCCCCACAAGAAGATATTCATAATTATTGGAACTTCAGAAACTTCACATTTAAAACACCAGCTTGTCTCCTCTGAGAAGCACGTGAGATGGGTTCCTGGGGACACTGGCCTGTTACTACTACCAGATGGCAGTGTGGTGCCCTGGAAAGAGCCTAGACTCTGTATCCAGACAGCCTGGCTTCAAGTCTTTAACCTGCTGTTCTGGCCTGGAATGATCACAACACAGCAGGCAGCTCTATTATCCTTTCTTCATGTCCAAACATCCAGGATGGTTCTGCAATTGCAGGACATGACAACAAGCCCTGTTGCTTTTTGGAGAACTATATTCCACATGACTAGGCTTTCCAGCAGGAATCTTCCTGGGGCACACAAACTTCCCTTGCCCACAACAATTATCTTCTTTCCTGCCTGCACATCCTCCACTTGAAAAATTTATTAATTTATAATATCTTTATATATATATATATATATTTAAAGATTTTATTTATTTATTAAGAGAGAAGGGGAGTGAGGGAGAAAGAGAGGGAGATAAACACCCATGTGTGAGAAATACATTGATCGGTTGCCTCTTGCACGGCCCCCAACTTGGGGCCTGTCCTACAACCCCGGCATGTGCCCTAACCAGGAATCGAACTGACGACCTTTTGGTTCACAGGCCAGCACTCAATCCACTGAGTCACACCAGCCAGGGCTATTTTATATTTTTTGATGCTATGTTATGAAGTGCCTAATTCATAGCTTATAACTTCTATCAATATAAAATATCCTTTTGTTCTCAATGTTTTTGTTTTGCCTTGAGGATATTATCTATTAATATTGTTTCTTTCTTTTGATTTGTAGTTCCTTGATTTACCTTTGCCCATTCTTTTATTTTTAATTTTGACATCTTATTCTGTTGGCAAAATGTGAAGCAAAAATAGAAGAAAATGAATAGAAATGCAATTACAATAGGAGACTTTAGTATACTACCATCAAGCTATGACATGTGAAATATCCCTAAAATACATGTAAAGTCACAGAAGATGACATGTAAAGTCAAAACTACAAGTAAGGTTCAAATGTTTGATTTTTTACAAAGAACACACATTCTTTTCAAGTGCTCACATGAGTTCCCAGGAGTTCTAGGACCTTGTTGGTTTGCCCTTGTCTGCTCTCTTATTTATTATTTTGATTTATTATGAACTATCTAGCTTAGAACATAGTATAGAGTGAATTAGTAAATATTTATTGGGGGAATGACTGAATGCTTCAATCAGGTCACACCATAACTCCACCCCCAAAATGCAACAAAAATCCTCCAAAGCAGAATTGTACCAGTCATAACCTGGCCACTGTGAAAGAAAAACTCACCTAAAGGAGCTCCAAAGTAGTCAAGTGTGGGAGACAGGCAGGGTTGTGATTTTATAAGCTGAACAGATTGGTCTAGGTGCTCTAAGGAGACAGTGACTAAATTTACCTAGGAGAATCAGAAAAGACCTCACAGAGAAGAAAACATTTCAGTTCCTAGAGATTTGAATTGTTTCTTTGGTTTCATTTATACTTTAATATTAATTTGCAAATTTTCATGTCGCTCTAACCTTAGTATGGTGTATGGTAGAATGGGTGCTCAATAAAATACTTGCTGAACAAATGAGTCAATGTCAGGATATACAAACAGAAATGTTAGCTCCATCATTTGTCCATCACTGCTCTTCAACCTTCCTGGAATGAATTATGAGACAGAGTGTGTAGGGTGCAAGGAGTAGGAAGAGTGAGAAGTTCATAAATGAAACAAAAGGAAATAATGATTATTAAGTCAACCAATATGTAGTGATGCATATCATGTGCTATTTTTTGAATTATATGATTCTATTGGGGATTTTCTCTGGAAAAACGACAGCATTCTAATTTCCCAAGGAAGTTCCTCAATCTCAGTGACAAGATGGCATCTATATTATTACTATTAGTAATATTTACATTATTATACACACTATATATAACCATTATATTATATTATACTATACTATATACAGCAAACTATAAGTTACTCAGGAATAATATTTACTAAATACATCATGCATTCTAGATACTTTGGCAGGTCCCAATCTCACAGGGTGGCATTTTTAAGCAGCAGGGATATTTTGGCTGTGGAGGTTCCCACTGAGGAGCCAGGGGTCCCAGCCCCACACTGGGCTGTCCAGCCTGGAGCACCAGTGCCAGGAAGAGTAGTACCCATAACAGCTGGCTTTGAAAATCAGCACGAACTCAGTCTGGGTGAGAGGGAGGGCTGCTGTAGACCCAGCTGTCCCCCTTTAAGGGCTGGAGAACAGACTTACTGGCTCAGAAACACTAGCCCTAAGCTCTACAGAAGGTATAGCAGTTCGAAAACACCAAAGACGTACTGGGAGGAACTGGATGGCCAGGCTTCAGGGCAAAGGCAGGAAAGGCAGTCTCTCCAGAAATAAGGTGCCAGCAGGTTCTACTGTTCCTTTGTTGCACCACTCCCACTTCCTTGGCCTGAAGGCGCAGTTGGACACTAAATGTAGGTCAGTGTCCATCAACCTGGCTAACACAGCTCTTGCTTTGTCCTGGATATTCCCTGAGACTCTGTCCCACCCAAAATATGTGTCCAGACTGAACCACTTTCAGAGGCTAATCCACATAAGCACTGAGCTTGAGCCCATGCTATGGACTGTCTTAAAATCTCTCAAGCAGAGTCTGGCCCTGGCATGCCCTGTACTACTTTTTAAGTGGCCCCGAGCCTGTCACTAGTGGCAACTGGCCTTGGTTCATAGCATAAACACTCCTAGGTACCTCCAAGTCCAGCACAGGCAGCCACTATCTTGTAGCTCCTGCCAGGTTGCCCCGGGCCAGACATAGGCAGCAGCTGACCTTCTCTTCCCCTCTCTCTAGAAATGGATAAAATGAAATCTTTAAAAATAATAATAGTGTAATAACTATACCTGGTGTCAGGTGGGTGCAAGACATAACAGGAGGGATCACTTTATAACTTATATAAATGCCTAACCACTATGCTGTACATTTGAAAATAATATTGAATGTCAACTGCAATTATAAAATAAAATAAAAATTTAAAAAATAGACAGACAGTTGAATTTTATATTTCAGTACACTGAATTACTTTGTCCTTCTGGTCCCTATTGTTTCTGATGAAAATCTCATCTTTGTGGTTCCCTTGCATGTGATGAATCACTTTTTTTTTCTTATAGCATTCAAAATACTCTCTTTGGCTTTGGCTTTCTTCATTTTAACTATATGTCTGATGTGGTTCTTTTGTGTTCATGCAACTTGGAATTTATTGAGCGTATTAGGTGTACAGATTCATGTTTTCAATCAAGTTTGTGAAGTTTTCTTTTTTTAAGGTTTTATTTATTTATATTTTAAAAAATATTTTATTTATTTATTTTAGCCAGGGGAAGGGAGGAAAAGAGGGAGAGAAACATCAATGTGTGGTTGCCTCTCACTCACCCCCTACTGGGAATCTGGCCCACAACCAAGGCTTGTGCCCTACTGGGAATTGAACTGGCCACCCTTTGGCTGGCCTGGGTTGTGGGCCAGGTCTCCAGTTGTGGGTGTGTAAGGCAACTAATTTGTTGAGGGCCACCCTGCCCGGTGTCAGGAAGCTGTGACCCCCTGTGACTTAGGCTGAGTGAGAAACCTCCAGATCAGGAGCCACTAAGGAGACAAAACTTATTCCCCTGGCAGAAACGCTACCTGTTTGTTCTGCCCCTGGCCTTTAATGCTAGATCAGTTACCAATGATGGGTAACAATTCTCTAGGATAGAGAATGGACCTAAGACAGGGGCTGATCTCGTAAAGGCCTCTGTGAAATAAGTCACACAAGACTGTGGAAATAAATGAAGGGGCTGTGTAAAGGAAGGGGTGATCGGCATCTACCCCTGCCCCCTCTTAGCCTGAGTCTTTGTACTCAGATGTGAGAATTTCAAGTTTCCTCACAGCCAGAGTCTCCAGCGCTTAGCAAATAGCCAAAGGGGCCAGCTGGGACCGGAGACGGTGGACGCCCGGGGTAATCAGGCCTGAGACAAAGAATATGCAAGTTCCTGTGAGATCTGTTTGCTGGAGGATATTATTAACTTGGAATTTGAAGGCATAGTCAGGAAACCTTTAAACCCTGTAGTCTTTTCATATGATAAAACTCCAATCTCTGCCCGGAATCACGACAGAAACTCTGTTAACATCTTTGTAAGATACGTGTTCCCTTTGATCCCTTCTGCCAGACTGTCAATCCACAATCTGTGACTGCTTTCTGAATAAAAAGCCACTGGCACAGAGAATGAGGCTTTTCCCCCTTAGGAGGGGAGCCTGGGGCGGCTCAAAGAATTGGAGAGTGAGCGCTCCGTCTCTGACTTCCACTCAGAAAACTGTTTCTGTGCATGATTATTTCTAGTATGTTTAAGCGTGTTCATAGCCGGGAAAGGCCTGGGTTCTGCACGCAATAGTATGTTTAAGCGTGTTCATAGCCAGGAAAGCCCTGGGTGCTGCACGCAACATCAAGTATTTAAAGCGAGGTTTAAAAATCGCTATAGTTAGTCAGACAGCCGGGTGATCTAAGCGAGGTAGAAAAATCACTACACTAATTGATGTTTCTCTCCCTCTCTTTGTCCTTCCCTTCCCTAAATATAATAAAATAAAATCTTTAAGTGTCATCCCTGAGTCCGCATAAGTCACTAACTCAGCAAAGGTTATGCTTAAGTCCTCTGAGGTAGTTCGAGTTTTACCTTGAATGTATGTGTGAAATATGGCTGCTATCATAGTTCAGGAAGTTTATATGTTTTTGACCCACATTTGGTGAGGGACTAGTAGTTGGAGGTTCTTTTTGTGATTGTTACTGAGAGATCACAGCTTTGGGTATTCACAGTATTTGTCACTGGCAGGGATAAGTTTTATTTTAGTTTTAAGCCTGGATTCCTAGGAATTGCCTCTGGGTCAGAGAAGCTTATTGTTCAGTGAATGTTTGGTCAACAGTGGTTTTTCAGTCCTTTTGTGCCAGTGAGGTATCTGCCCTGTGTTGATGAGTCTTTGTGTAGTTTATGGAATGCTTTGAAATCTGCCCCAAGTTTTGTCCTGGTTGCTTCTGAGTGGGTACATGTAGTGCATGACCACACCCTTCATCACCCCCCCATCCGGAGTTGACTGTTATCACAAGGTGGTGGTCCTTAACTGTTTCTTTCCTTGCTCTGTATATAAGACTTCTGGATGCTCTGCCATTTCACTTGTACCACGGTGCTACTGGCCTCTTTTTAATTGCTTACCATTAAGATCTTTATTGCTCTTTTTTAAAGTATACTGTATATTTAAAAGTGTATTACATATGTCAGTATACTTCACCCTTAACCAAAAAGTATTTAATCCTGGTTTGTCAAAACCATCAAATTGTACCTTTATGATGTATACTTCTGGGATTTTATTTAATAAATTCTTCTGTACCCCTGGGTCATAAAAATTTACATTATTGCATAGTTTTATAATGCTGCCTTCCATGTCAGGTCACTAAATATAGTGGTTATTTATTCTGTATATGCTGCAAGAATGCCATTTTTCCCAACTCCACTCATTACATGATCTCTTCTTTCCCCATTGATTTATATTACCACTATTGCTATAGACCACGTTCCTGTATGTACATGAGTGTTTTTCTGGATTCTATTTTGTTCCATTGCCTATTTGATCCTCCCCAGGATCACATTGTTTCCATTACTAAGGGTTTATAGTTTGCCTTAATATCAGGTAAGAGAAATCTCTATTCTTTGCTTTTAATGCTTCAAACTTGTAGCTATTCCTGAACCACGTGAACCTTTATTCTTCCAAATGTAATTTAGAATTAGTCCACTTTCCACAAAAATCTTTTGGATTGTTTTCGGTGAAGTGAATTTATAGATTAATTTGGAGTGTTGATATCTTTATAATGTTAAGTCGTCTCATCCAAAGATCATAGTTTACCTCTCCCTTTATTCAGGTCTGTTACTTTCTCTCTTAGTAGAGTTAATTATTTTTCATATAGGTTAGCTGTGTTTTAAATTAATTCCTAGGTAGTTGATATATATTATTGCAATTATGGATGGTGTTCAATTTTCTATTACATTTTCTCATTATTTATTTGCTGATAGAGAGGAATAGGTTTTTGTGCAAAGAAGAAGTCAGTCCCCGCAAGTCACCAGAAGGTTAGAGAACACTGAGCTGTGAAGCTGGACCTTATAAGAAATACTAAATGAGCTCTTCTGGCCAAGATGGAGGCATAGGTAGTCGCACTATGCCTCCTCACACAACCAAAACTAAGGACAACAAAAATTGAGAAACAAAAAACAAGCAGAACAGAGAGAAATGAACTGAACGGAAGTGGGACTACAGTACATCCAGACCAGTAAGGAGGGGCGGAGTCGGAGGCCTGTGGAGAGGGGTCGAGGGGTCCCGGCAGGAAAGAGTGCTAGCTGGCAGATGCAGTGTGCAGGGCGCAGAAGGCAGCTGATGGACCGGTGGCAGACCCTGGGCGCGGAAGGCAACGAGCAGACCCAGTGCACCACAGCCACACATTCGCGCGCAGACAAACTAAGCGAAAACGGGCAGTGACACAGACCGAGCAACCCAGGGACCCAGCTCCGGGAAACAAAGCCTAAGGGCACCGACTGAAAACACCAGTGGGAGCTGAGGCTGGGAGATTCCCTCAGCCTCACAGGAGGCTCCTCGGGGAAACCCACAGAGTCCAAGAAAGTACACAAGCCCACCCGCCCGGGAGCCAGCACCACAAGGGCCCAATTTGCTTGTGGGAGGCGGCAAGGGGGACTTAGGTCCTGGAGAGAGCGGAACAGGTGCCATTGTTTTCTCTCAGACCTGGCCCCCACATACAACGTCACCACCCAGTGACTGGGTTGCCCCGCCCTGGTGAACACCTAAGGCTCCACCACCCATACAGAATACCTGCAACCAGACCAAAGGAAAATAAAAAACAAAAAAGATGCCTCAAACAGAATTGAAAGCCCCAGAGCCATTTTGTTTTTTAAGTGACCGAGAGATAGCTAACGTATCAGATGCACAGTTCAAAGCACTGGTGATCAGGATGCTCACAGAATTGGTTGACTTTGGACATAAATTACATGAACAAATGCAGGCTACAATAAGAGAAATGAAGGAAAACACACAGGGAACCAATAGTGATGGGAAGAAAACTGGGACTCCAATCAGTGGAGTGGACCAGAAGGAAGAAAGGAACAACCAAACAGAAAAGAATGAAGAAACAAGAATTCAAAAAAATGAGGAGAGGCTTAGGGACCTCCAGGACACCTTTAAACATTCCAACATCCGAATTATAGGGGTACCGGAAGGGGAAGAGGAAGAGCAACAAATTCAGAACTTGTTTAAACAGATAATAAAGGAGAACTTCCCCAATCTGGCAAGGGAAATAGACTTCCAGGAAGTCCAGGAAGCTCAGAGAGTCCCAAAGAGGTTGGACCCAAGGAGGAACACGCCAAGGCACATCATAATTACATTAGCCAAGGTAAAAATGAAGGAGAGAATCCTAGAAGCAGCAAGAGACAAGGAGACAGTAACCTACAAAGGAATTCCCATCAGACTGTCAGCTGATTTCTCAAAAGAGACCTTACAGGCAAGAAGGGGCTGGAAAGAAGTATTCTAGGTCATGAAAGGCAAGGACCTACATCCCAGATTGCTCTATCCAGCAAAGCTTTCATTTAGAATGGAAGGGCAGATAAAGTGCTTCTCAGATAAGGCCAACTTAAAGGAGTCCATCATCACCAAGCCCTTATTTTATTAAATGTTAAAGGGACTTACTTAAGAAAAAGAAGATTAAAAATATGAACAGTAAAAAAAGTCATCAAATGGAGGGTTAGCAACAGGGAAGTGGGAGGAGGAGAGAGGGGGGAAAGATATAGAGAATAAGTAGCATAGATGGTAGGTAGAAAATAGACATGGGGAGGGCAATAATAGTATGGGAAATGTAGAAGCTAAAGAACTTATGACACATGGACATGAACTAAAGGGGGGATGTGGGTGGGAGGGGGTGGGCAGGGGGGAGGGGAGGGGAGTGAAGGGGGAAAATGGGACAACTGTAACAGCATAATCAATAAAATAAAGAATTTTTAAAAAAGAAATACTAAATGAAGTATTTTTTTAATCAGTTAACCCTCAGGCATATATAGCCAAGAAGACAGGGTCCTTCTCCTCCCAACTGCCATTCTTGGGTTATAGTTTCATCCAGGGAAGAAAATACTGTCATTTCTCATTAATCCCAGCTCTCTGTCCAGTAGGCATGGTAAAGAGAATCACATACCCAGCTTACACTCAGGACAGAAGCTCTAAATCAGGGGTCTCATGTCAAGAATACTTGGGGTCCCCAAGGAAGCACACAGCAAGGCACATCATAATTACATCACCCAAGATTAAAGAAAAGGAGAGAATCTTTAAAGCAGCAAGAGAAAAGGAGACAGTTACCTACAAAGAAGTTCCCATAAGACTAGCAGCTGATTTCTCAAAAGAAACATTTCAGGCAAGAAGGGGCTGGAAAGAAGTATTCCAAGTCCTGAAAGGCAAGGACCTACATCCAAGATGACTCTATCCAGCAAAGCTATCATTTAGAATGGAAGGGCAGATAAAGTACTTCCCAGATAAGGTCAAGTTAAAGGAGTTCAGCATCACCAAGCCATCATGACATGAAATGTTAAAGGGACTTATCTAAGAAGAAGATGATTAAAAGTATGAACAGTAAAATGACAACAAACTCACAACTGTCAACAAATGAACTTACAAACAAAACAAAACAAAACTAGGCAAACAACTAGAACAGGAACAGAATCACAGAAATGGAGATCACGTAGAGGGATTTCAGTGGGGAGGAAGAGGGCAAGAATGGGGGGAAAGGTACAGGGAATAAGAAGCATAATTAGTAGGCATAAAATGACAGGGAGAGGTTAAGAATGGTATAGGAAACAGAAGTGAAAAAAAACTTATATGTATGACCCATGGACATGAACTAAGGGGCGAGGGAATGCTGGAGGATATGGGGTTCAGTGTGGAGGGGGGATAGAAGAAATAGGAAAATTGGGAAAACTGTAACAGTATAATCAACAAAATATACTTAAAAATCATAAGGAAGAAAAATATATTTATAGTATTTATTGACAAAAAATCAGTATATAAGCAGACCTGCGCAGTTCAAACTGATGTTGTTCAAGGCTCAACCGTACTGTATTTTATCAGTATTTGATGGAACATAATCTGGCAGTCTAGAGAAATGAACCATACATGAATATGGATAGATCTCAAAAGTAACATTAAATGAAAAAAGTAAAATGAGATGTACAGCACAATTATCTTTCATGTAAAAAAGGAAACAATCTATACATAGAAATGACACTATAGACTGTGCATGGATAGTGTCTAAATAAATAAATGGAAGATGGCTTGGAAGGACACACATGTAATACCCCAGAGTCTGTAACTATGGGTGGAGAGGAAAAGGGAGCTGGATAAGGAATAAGGACTAAAAGGGACAGAAGCCAAATATAAAACCAAATATAAAAGAGAGGTCATGCACGGACTGATGATGACAGAGACCATAAACTGAGGAGACTATCATAGCAATCAATCTCAGCGTTTCTGAAGTCTAAGCTCAATATAAAAGAAAAGCAAAAAAAACAAAAACAAAAACCTTCCTACCCTAGAATACTATAAAAACACTTGATTAAAGGAAATATCCAAAAAGTAAGAGAAATGAACTGGCCATCTGTCACGTGGCTTACCGGAGTACACAGCACATGAGCAGCAGATGGGTGGGGACATTAGCTGCATTGAGCATACTGGGTGTATCTGACTTCATACAGGCCAGGAAGGCCCTCATCCTTCTGTTCTTGTCTTCAACTGCTTTGCCTAACCAGAGCTTCTTGAGGTTTGGGCAAGTCCATTCCCGAAATGTCAGCGCAGGCACCAGCTCAGGTGTTTGAGGTGACTTCCCTTTATAGGCAGACCACTCTTTAAGGATCACTGAAGGAACTGGAAAACAGACATTGAGGAAAAACAAGCTCTAGTCAATCTCTGAGCATTTCTACATCTGGTGACAATGGACAGGATCCATCATACTTCAATATCTTTTTATTTTTATTGCTATAATTTTTATTGTTAGCAGAAGTAGTAAGCATTTATTATATGCTTGATATATGTTAAGCACTTTGCATATAAGTGTAAATCAAATCTCATTTATGCCTCAGAGCAATCCCAAGAGAGAAGTTTTATGACTATATCATCAGAAAATATAGTGCTCATTTTGTGGATGAAGAAATCAATGCTCAATGTCACAAACTTCTTAATTACTTTGAAACTCATTTCTTAAGCAGATGTACTAGCCTAATCCAGGGAAGAAGTCCAGGAAGAATTGTGTGACTACCTGGCTTTGGACTATAGAACACCTCAAAATAATCTAAAAGAATTTCACAAAATTTTCAAAAAGCCAATCTCTTTTAAATTTACAAAGGTGTAAGAGAAAAGGAAAACATGGCTTCTGTCTATATCTAGTACACCGCAAGCTCCTATGGCCTCTAAGCTATGGCCTCTTTTACTTAACACATCTAGCATTTACTCAGTTATACAAACTAGAAACCTGTGTCATCCTAGCGTCCTTGCTCTTCTTCATCTCCTACACATCCAGTTATTCTCAAGTTCCTGTTGATTCTATTACCTTATCATTTATTACATCTATTCCCTTTCCTTTATCACGATGAATATTGTAGAGATTCACATCTCATCATCTTCCACCTGGTAAGAGTCTCTAGACTGCTTTAACTTAATCCTGCCTGGCCCCCCTCACAACTATGCCCCACAACCTCTAGAATGCTCTCTTTTAAAAAAACTCTTAATTTTAAAAAATTATAGATTCACAGGGAGTCACAAAGACAGTACAGAGAACTCCTTACCCAGTTTTCCCCAATGCTTATCTCTAAAATAATTCTAGTAAAATATCAAAGCTAGGAAGTTGACGTTGGTATAATTGGGTATATAGTTCTGCAAAGATTTGTATAACTACCACCACAATCAAGATGCAGAGCTATTTCACCACCAAAAAGATCCCCCTTATGCTACCCCTTTTTATGGTTACAGCTGGTGCCCTCCATCACCAAAACAGATCCCCCTTATGCTACCCCTTTTTATGGTTACAGCTGGTGCCCTCCAGCACCATACCCAGTCTCCCCAGCAATCGCTAATCTGTTTTCCAACTCTATCATTTTGTCAGTTTGAGAATGTTTTATAAATGGAATCATACAGTATTCAATCTTTTGAGGTTGGCATTTTCACTCGGCATAATGCCCTTGAGATCTATCCATGTTTTTGCACCTTACCAATAGTTCATTCCTTTTTCGACAAATAGTATTCCATGGTATGGATGTACCAAAGTTTAACCATTCACCTTTTGAAGGATATCTGGTTGTTTCCAGTTGGGGCTATTATGAATAAAGTTGTTATTGTACTTTGTATACAAATTCCTGAATGAAACTAAGTCTTCATTTCTCTGGGATAAATACCCAAAAGGGTTAAGTGCTGGGTTGTATGATAAGTCCACTTTTAGTCTTGAAAGGAACTACCAAATTACTTTTCAAAGTGGCGGTACTATTTTACATTCAGACCAGCGATTTACAAATGATCAGTTTCTCCACATCCAATCCAGTATGTGGAATTACCACCAGTTTTCAGTTTAGCCACTCTGATAGGTATGCAGTAATACCTCATTGTTGTTTTACTTTGCATTTCTCTAATGGCTAACAATGAACATGTTTTCATATTTTACTTGTCATAATCATATTCCCTTTAGTGAAATGTCATGCTGATTTTTCTAACTAGATTATTTTTATGATGTTCAGTTTTGAGAGTTCTTTATATATTTCCGATACTAATCTAGATCAGCAGTCCCCAACCTTTTCCGTACCAGGGACCGGTTTCGTGGAAGACAATTTTTCCACGGATGGCGGGTGGGAGGGGCAATGGAGACAAGAGGGAGAACTCACGTGGTAATGTGGGCAAAGTTTCACTCCTTGCCCACCACTCACTTCCTACTGTATGCCCGGTTCATAACAGGCCACAACTGGTACAGGTCCATGGCCTAGGGGCTGGGGACCCCTGAGATATGTGGTACTTGTTCATCTATAGATGTCTAATCGATCCAGTACCATTTGTTAAAAAGACTATACGTCCTCCAATAAAGTGCTTCTGCAGTTTTGTCAAAAATCAGTAGGCTGTACTGGTATGGGGTTATTTCTGGGTTTCCTATTCTGTTCCATTTATCTATATATCTTTATCACTGCCAATACATCTTTTTTCAATGAAAAAACATTTTTTCATTTAAAAAAGTATTTAGAACACATAAATCAAGGCATTATTTATTCTTTTTTCTCATTGTCTGGTATGGAACCTGTTGATCTCTCCTCCATTCTTCCACTCTCAGCCAGTGTAACTAATCACTTGTTCCTTCCTCTGCCATACTGTCCATTCTCTCTTGCCTGCTCTCCTAGTCCTCAAGAGTAGATGTGCCTTTTCCACCATTCTGTTTGCCTTCCATTGTTTCTTCAAGGTGTGACTCCTCTGTCTCCACTGGAATGCTATTGTCTTCTTCTTATCTTACTAGCAGCTCACTCTTCCTCAGAAACAATACTGCTCTGACTGCATTCAGCTTGCTCTGCTGACTTCTCCACTTCCTCTCACCTTTTGTAAGCCTGTTCCATTTCAGCTGCAAGTTTTTCCATATCCAGTTCTACTTTCAAACCACACAACCTTTTAAGTTCATTGTTAAATGAATCTGTGCTTCCCTGGAATTTCCTCTTCTTTTCCTGGTATTGCTCCTCTATTTGAAAAGTTCAGCTCCTAGTTTTTGCTGACAAACCATTGAGGACTTGACCTGTTGCTTGAGAACTTGCATACTAGGTGTTATAACATTGACTGAATGTCTGGCACCACACTCTCCCTAAGAATTTCACTGATGAGGTAGTGGTTCCTCTGGAAATAGACAGTGGCTATATACTTCACTGAAAATCTACCATTATAATCATCTGGATCTTCAACAGGCTGGTGCTCATGTAAGGTTCTCCTTTCTTCATGTGAGACAGCCTGTCGACTTTCTTCTTCTAAAACAGCTTCTGCATGACATTTTGCATTTATGTTTGCGAGGTATATAGGGGAATTATGGTAGGCCTTCATATATTCATTGTACTCTATCTTTTTCTGCTTCAAATTCATTTAAATATTCTTGTTTTTTTTTTCATTCACTAATGAAGAAAATCTTGCCATATGCCACCAATAGTGTTGCTCATCTCTCACAACTTTAAGTCAGACTTGGAAGCCTTTACTTGGTCCCAGACCTCTCCACTTATCTGGTGGCTTTGGGGCTTTTGCAATTGTAATACCAGAGGATGCTGTGAACCAGCTTTTGGTGCCCAGGTTTCCCCCCAGACTGCAGCTGTTGCAGGCAAGATGACTGTATGGATATATCCCACAAACCCTGGTGTACTGGGCATTTGTGTTGTGGGAGTTGGGATGGGGGGTGGGAAATAACATGGTCTTTTTGACATTTGGAAAATTAAGCTCTCAGTTCCTTAAGAATGAATCAAACACTGCAGGCAGAAAAAAAAACCCATAGCTCTGGCCTTGCTTCCTTTTGGCTCTTTGTCCAGCACATACCCTGCCCCTCCCATCCAGGCCTAATTATTTTAGCTACACAGTAAGTCATAATCAGGTAAAGCAATTGCGCCCAATTTATTATTCCCTTTCATAAATGTTTTAGCTATTCTAGCTCCTTTGTCATTCCATATAAATATTAGAATATTCTTGTCTGTATCTACAAAGATATCTGCTGGGATTTGGACAGGAATTGTGTTAAACCTGTATGTTAATTTGAGAAGAATTGACATCTTTACTATGTTGAGTCTTCCAATTCATGGGCATCTATGTCTTTCCATTGATTTGTCTCATCAGCATTTTGTGATTCTCAGCATACAGTTCTTAAACCTCTTTTGTTAAATATATGCCTAAGGATTTCATTTTCTTTGGAGGGATTGTAAATGGTATTGCATTTTCGAAAGGTTTTATTTATTTATTTTTAGAGAGAGGGGAAGAAGGAAAACATCAATCAGTTGGCTCTTGCACACCCCCAATTGGGGACCTGGACCACAACCCAGGCATGTACCTTGAGTGGAAAACTCAATCCACTAAGCCACACCAACCAGGGCTGGTATTGTATATTTTATGTCAGTTACACATATTCATTGTTATTATACAGAAATACAATTTCTCTGTTTATTTTATATTCTTTAACCTTGATCAACTCACATATCAATTCTAAAAGTTTTGTTGTAGATTCCTTGTGATTTTTCTGCATAAACTATATTGTCATCTGCAACTAGGGATGGTTTTATTTCTTCTTTTCCAATCTGTATGCCTTCTACTTCATTTTCTTGCCTTTCTACACTGGCTAGAATTTGCAGTGCTATATTGAAGAGCAGTGGCAAGGGTGGACATCTTTTTCTTGTTCCTCATTTATAGGAAAAAAATATTCAGTCTTTCATCATTAAGTATAATGTTAGCTATAGGGTTTTGTAGATGTTCTCTATCAAGTTGAAGAAATTCCTCTCTATTCCTAGTTTTCAGATTTTTTTAATCATGAATAGTTGTCAAATTTTGTCAAATATTTTTCAGAATCCATTGAGATGATCATTTTATTCTTTAGCCTGCTTATATGGTGGATTACACTGATTGATTTTTCTAATATTGAACCTTGCAACCACGGAATAAATCCTACTTGGCCATTCTTTTAGTAAATTTCTGAATTCTATTGACTAATATTTTGTTCAACCATATTGATCAGTCAAAAGTGTTGTTTTAATGTAGTGTCTTGATATGGTTTTAGTATCAGGGAAATACAGGCTCCTTAGAATAAGTTGGGAAGTGTTCTCTCCTAGTTTCTGAAAAAGAATGTGTGGAATTGATGTTAATACTTTGTTAAACATTTGAGAGAATTCTCTAGTGAAACCAATTAAGATTTCATTTTTGGGAAGTTCAAATTAAATTTCATTAATATTTATAGGGCTACTAAAATTATCTATTTTATATTAGATGAGGTGTGTTAGTTTATATATTTTGAGAAATTTATACATTGTGTCTGAATTGTCAAATTTATGTATCAGAGTTGTTTACAGTATTCCCATATCAAACTTGATTTCTTCAGGCTTTGTGGTGATAGCCCTTGCCTCAATATTAGCAATTTGTTTCTTCTTTATTTGTCTTTATTTTCTTTCATTATTCTTGTAGTCTTGCTAGAAGTTTGTCAATTTTATTGTTCTTTTCAAAGAACCAAGTTTCTGTTAAAATTTTTTTGTTTTGCTGTGTCAGTTTCATTGATTTCTGCTCTTATCTTTGCTATTTCCTTCTTTTGTTTTGCTGCTAGTTTTGTTTTCTCCTCCTCTTCTTGTTTCTTAAGGAGAAAATTTAAATGACTGATAAGAGCACTTCCCTCTTTTTTTAATATTTATTGATTATGCTATTGCAATTGTCCCATTCCCCCCTTCACTCCCCTCCACCCTGTACACCCTCTCCCACCCACATTCCCCCCCTTTAGTTCATGTCCATGTGTCGTAAGTTCTTTAGCTTCTACATTTCCCATACTATTATTGCCCTCCCCCTGTCTATTTTCTACCTATTGTCTAGGCTATTTATTCTCTATATCTTATCCCCCTCTCTCCTCCTCCCACTTCCCTGTTGCTAACCCTCCATGTGATCTCCATTTCTGTGGTTCTGTTCCTGTTTTAGTTGTTTGCTTAGTTTGCTTTTGGTTTAGGTATGGTTGTTACTAACTGTGAGTTTGAAGTCTTTTTTTACTGTTCATATTTTTAATCTTCATTTTCTTAGGTAAGTCCCTTTAACATTTCATATAATAAGGGCTTGGTGATGATGAACTCCTTTAACTTGGCCTTATCTGAGAAGCACTTTATCTGCCCTTCCATTCTAAATGAAAGCTTTGTTGGATAGAGCAATCTTGGATGTAGGTCCTTGCCTTTCAGGACTTGGAATACTTCTTTCCAGCCCCTTCTTGCCTGTAAGGTCTCTTTTGAGAAATCAGCTGACAGTCTTATGGGAACTCCTTTGTAGGTAACTGTCTCTTTTCCTCTTGCTGCTTCTAGGATTTTCTCCTTCATTTTCACCTTGGGTAATATAATTATGATGTGCCTTGGTGTATTCCTCCTTGGGTCCAACCTCTTTGGGACTCTCTGAGCTTCCTGGACTTTCTGGAAGTCTATTTCCCTTGCCAGATTGGGGAAGTTCTCCTTCATTACGTATTCAAATAAGTGTTCCATTTCTTGCTCTTCCTCTTCCCCCTCTGGTACCCCTATAATTCGGATGTTGAAACATTTAAAGATGTCCTGGAGGTCCCTAAGCTTCTCATTTTTTTTGAATTCTTGTTTCTTCATTCTTTTCTGTTTGGTTGTTTCTTCCTTCCTTATGTTCCACTCCATTGATTTGAGTCCCAGTTTTCTTCCCCTCACTATTGGTTCCCTGTGCATTTTCCTTCATTTCACTTAGTGTAGCCTGCATTTGTTCATCTAATTTGCAACCAAAATCAACCAATTCTGTGAGCATCCTGATCACCAGTGCTTTGAACTGTATCTGATAGATTGGATATCTCTTGGTCGCTTCGTTGTATTTGCTGTGGAGCTTTGATCTGTTCTTCCACTTGATCTGTTTAGGGCCACTTGTTTTTTGGTCTTGTCATGCCTGTTACATGTGAGGGGCGGAGTCTTAGGTGTTCACAGGGTGGGGGGTCAACCTAGTCACTGGGTTGTGATATTGTATGTGGGGGCGGGGTCTGAGAGGGAACAATGGCGCTTGCTCTGCTCTCTCTCTCGGCTTTCAGTCCCTTCCGCCACTTCACTCAAGCGAACTGGGCCTTTCTGGTGCTGGTTCCCGGGTGGGTGGGCTTGTGTACATTCTAGGACCCTGTGCGTCTCTCCAATGAACTCTCCTGTGAGACTGGGAGTCTCTCCCTGTGCCTCAACCCCCACAGGTATTTTCAACCGGTGATTTGAGGCTTTATTTCCTGGCTCTGGGACCCTGGGTTGCATGGTCTGTCTCGCTTCCCAGTTTCTCCTGGTTTATCTGCGCACAAATGTGAGACTGCCTGGTCAGCCAGCTGCCTTGTGAGCAGTGCCTTGCTTCACAGTCGCTGCCTCGCTGGGTCTGCCCATTGCCACCCCGTGCCCGGGGTCTGCCAGCTGCCACCTGTGCACCCAGGGTCCACTTGTTGCAGTCTTGCATGTGTGCCCGGTGCCATCACTTTTTGTGCCATGACCCCTTTCCGCCCAGCTGTCCAACTCCACCCCGCCTACCAGTCTGGATGAATGTGTCTATTTTAACTCCTTGGCTGTCCGACTTACATACAGTTCAATTTTCTGTCAGTTCTGGTTGTTATTTTGTTTCTAAATTGTTGTTGTCCTTATTTTGGTTGTGCGAGGAGGCACAGCGTGTCTACGTACACCTCCATCTTGGCCAGTAGTCCCTCTTTTCTAATATGAACATTTAGTCCTATAAATTTCCCTCTCAGTAATTATTTATCTCACAACTTCTAATATGCTGGATTTCTATTTTTATTTAGTTCCAGGTATTTCTTTCTTTTCCTTCAGATTATATATAGAAGTGCTTTGTTATTTGACAAGTATCTGTAGATTTTCCTGTAATCTTTCTGTTGATTTCTAGTTTGATTTCATGGTGGTCTGAGAATATACCCTGTATGGTGGTTTCAGTTGTTTTAAATTTACTGAGGTTTGTTTTATGGCCAAGGATGTGCTCTATCATGGCATACATATTATGGGCATGTGAAAAGAACATGTATTGTACTCTTGTTAAGTGTTCTATAAGAGTCAATTATATCCTATTTATTGATGGTATTGTTAAGTTCTATATTCTTGCTGATTTTCTGTCTAGTTGTTCTACCTGTTATTGAGAGGGAAATTGAAGTTTCTAATTATAATTATGGATTTGTCTATTTCTCACTTAAGTTTTTCCTTTTGCATCACATATTTTATGTGCCTCTGTTGTTTGGTGATACACATTTAGGACTGTTATGTTTTCTTGATAGATTGACCCTTTTATCATTATGTAATGTACCTCTCTTTCCCTGGTAATTTTGTTTGCTCCTAAGTCTACTTTATATGGTATTAATACAGCCATTCCTACTTTCTTTTGATTAATGTTTTCATGGTATATAATTTTCCACTCTTTTACTTTCAACTCATCTATATCCTTTATATTTGAAGTGACTTTTTTGTAGACAGCATATAGTTGGGTCATGTTTTTTATCCAGTGTGTCTATCTCTGTATTTTAATTGGTGTAGTTAGAGCATTTACATTTAATGTATGTATTGATAAGTTACAGATTAAGTCTGTCATTTTATTTTTTCAATTTTTTTCTGTTTTTCATATCTCTACTTTCTTATCCCTCCCTTCCTATGCATTACTTGAACTTATTTTAGAATTCCATTTTGATTTATCAATAGTACTTCTGAGTGTATCTCTTTGCATAGCTTTTTTTCAGTGCATTTTATTAGTAGTGCACTGTATATACATAATTTATCACAGTCTACTGGTGTTGACATTTTACTAGTGCAAGTGAAGTGTAGAAACCTGACTTCTATCACATCCCTTTACCCCCTTCCATATGTAACTGTCTTAAACATTTTGTCTAGAGACATTGAGAACCACATTAAACAGTGTTCTAGTTTTTGCTTCCACTATAAAACATAATTTAGAAAACTCAAGAAGGAAAGTCTATTGGACTTATCCATATTTTTGTCTTTCCATTGTTTTTTTCTTTCTTGTTATGTCCCAAGATTCCTTCTTTTATCATTTCCTTTCTGTGTGGAAAACTACATTTAGTCATTCATTTAGGGTCGTCTGCTATGAAAAAACATCCTAGCTTTCCTTCACTTGATAATGTTTTGATTTCTCTTTTATTCCTAAAGGGTATTTTTGTTTGATATACAGCATTTTGCTGTGTATAATGAACAGTTTTTCCCCAAATGTTTGAAGGAAAAATAAGGATGTGGAGTATACATGGGAATCAGCACTAAAATGTGGAACACATTATACATGGGAGCATATTTTATACATGGCAAAAGATAGTAGAGCTCTGAGTTGACAGCTCTGTTTTTTTCAGCCCTTGAAAATGGTGTGCTACTTTCTTCTGGACACTACAGCTTCTGATGAGAAATCAGCTCTTACTTGTATTACTTTTCCCTATGGGTAAAGCATTGTTTCTCTCTGGTTACTTTCAATAATTTCTCTGTCTTTAGCTTTCAAAGGGTTGACTGCAATATATCTTGGCATGGATTTCTTTGTGGTTTTCATTTTTTTATAAACCACTGAACTTCTTAAATCTCTGGGCTTTTTTTTTGGGGGGGGGCCAAATTTGGGGATATTTCAGTCATTATTTCTTTGAATACCTTTATAGTCCCATCCATTTTTTCCTCCTCTTCTGGGACTCTGATAACACAAATATTAGATCTTTTGCCATAGTTACACTAGTTCCTGTTCATTTTTTCAATCTATTTTCTCTCTGTTATTCAGATTGGGTAATTTTCATTGTTCTGTTTCCAAGTCCACTGAATATTTCCTCTGTTACCTTCAATCTGAATAGATTGTTCAACCCATCTATGGAGCATTTTATTTCAGTTATTGTAATTTTTAGTTCTTAATTTCCATTCGTTTTTTACATCTTGTATTTCTTTGCCAAGACTTTCTCTTTTTAGTCTGTATTAACCGTGTTCACAATCATCTGTTAAAGCATTTTTATGATGGATGATTTGAAATCATTGTCAGGTAATTCAAATATCGGTGTCATTTCAGTGTTGGTGTCTATCAATTTTCTCTCCTTGGTCAGTTTGAGATCTCAGTTTGAAGTCTTTCTGGTTTGTGGTATGATGAAGAATTTTTCAATTGGAATATGGACATTTTGGGTATTAAACATTGTGTTTTAGCAGGTCTTTTCTGACACCACTCTGATGGTTGAAGGGGGATGCAGTCCTGGCTCCCCATCTTACTACAGCCTGGCAAAACTAGAAATTTAGGCTCTTCATTAAGCCTTTGCTGGTGAGGGTAGGTGTGGGCTCCAGTTTTGCTGTGTTGTTTGGCTGAAGTAGAGTAAATATTACCTCAAAATTTTATGCATTGCTAGGTTGTTCCTTTTAGGTCATTTGGCTAGAGAAAGCAGGCTTTTCTTGGGGTTTTCATTGGTCTACACCTGTTAGCATCTCTGGGATGCCAACTTGCCCCATACCCAGTCTGCGATATATGAGGCCAAAGTAAACCCAAGGTCCTCGGACAGCCTGCCTTTTTCTCTTCACCTTCTAGAGTACCTAGTGCTTATTTCATATATAATATCTTGGGCTTTTAGTTGTATTTGGCAGGAGGAATAGGGAAAAGTATGTACTCCCACTTCCCAGAAGCAGAAATTTAAAAGATTCTTTTGAACACACTAATTTGACCACCCTACTCTAGCTTAAAAACATCTCAATGGCTCTAATTATCTATAGGATCAAGCCTAACACAAAAGCCTCACTAAAGAGGAAAGACTGTGTCAGTTACACCTCTACACTCCCAATGTTCCGCATGGTTCTTATAAGTAGTAGTCATTCTGAATATGTAATGGTTAAAGAATTGGGGGTTAAATTAATTCATTCCCCATACCAATAAGTGTCCTGGTGAATTGTACATTTTCTCAGACTGCTCTACAACTGAAAGTATAATGAACTTACATAGACATTTTGCTGTGCATCAAACTTTGAGAGCTCTTTCAATGCCAGAACTATATTTACCTTCCACAGGTAGCTGTCGCTGTATGGCCAGGCGTTCCATTTTCCGCTGTGTCTCTGCCAGACTGAAAAGGACCCCATATACATACTGACGGGCTGACCGGAACAGGAGGGCAGCTGGAGGCAGCTCCATGTTACACTCATCCTCAATACATACAGGGATCTTAATCTCACCCTAACAAGAAAACAATTCAGGGGAAAGGAGAAAATGAGTTACCTCAAGGTTTGGAATTGAACTGAGAAGAACCAGTAAGGAACTGTAGCCTAGCCACAAAAATTTCTACTTGTATTTAGATGTTTCAGACTAAAAGAAAGCCATAACAAACCCAGCTGACCATAGCCAGCTCAAAAGCTACGTCCTATTTTTAAAGTCTCTGCTATGACTGATTAGCTGACTAAATGGGGAAAGTCCATCTTAGACAATTTGCTGAGGGACAGATTTGTATGGTAAGACTATTGGAGGGGAACATCTCTGGAGAAGCAGAGGAAGAGGCAAAGAACAAGAGCATAAAGCTTCTTATACTGTGTCCTCCCCTAGACCAGAATCCATCAAGTTGGTGTATTATCTTCTTTGAAATCTCACACTTACACTCCTTTTTGGGGCCTCACTTACTGCACAGTCCCATTTCCTCCTGGTCTTGCTTCACCTAAGACCCTTAATATAATGAGAGGCCCCTGAACACTTACTCTCCTTTTATCTCCCTTCAGATACCAATAATCAGAATTTTTTCTGATAACTTACAGTTCTAGGAAGAGTGAAGTACCCTGTCAAGAGCAGGGAAGGAGGGAGGCAACGAGATGCTTGCTCTCACCTTAGTGAGGACATGGTAGATATATGGGTACATAAGACCTCTTCGGTGTCTGTGTTCAGCAACCCGCAAGACTTCTGGAGGTACTGGAGGTAAGGGCGGAATGGTGACATCCATGTGGTTCCTTGTAGACATAGAAAGAAGAGATGGGATGTGGGGCTCACCATCACCGAGGGTAGCATCTGAAACTCCAGCAACAATGGGCTGTACCCAAGACCTTCTGTCACCATTTGGATCCTCCCACCTAGGCTGCTGCTGAAACGTTTCTGTGAAGTGACTAAAAAATTTAGAAAGACAATGTGGATAAGAGAGAGAAGGTTGATAAAGATATTCCAACTCAAGATGTCTGTTCTGATCTCGAGCACTCTTACAAACCCTTTGGAAATTAGGACAAAGTGTTAGCAATGGACCTGGTATCTTTCCACTCAGTGGTCATCACCACCCTCCTGGCTTCTTTCATCTGACACAAACCAAAGTGATTAAAAGTTGTGGGAACCACTCTGAATCCTTTGCATCATGTAAGAGACCATGTTTAGAGTCTGCTCATGTTCTAAGAAACTTCAAAGCACCCCTGTTTCCCAGGGATTATCTTCTTAGAGAAATAATCTAAGAACAAATGAGCTAGCACAAAATCCCACTATGTTAATCCTCAGAACCCTGTCTTAGTTACCAAGAATATAACTGCCTACTCAACTGTTCCAATACTTCAACTCTATAAATTATTTTTCTTTTTTTACATTCAATCTACTCCCCTCACAAGTTGAGAAATGACAGCCATGACACATAGCACTCCCATACCAGAGTTTCCCTAACCAGCTGCTATGTTGCCTTTTACCTCCGTGGCCTGGGTATCCAAAAATTACCACCTGTTCAGGGTCAAAATGAGTATGAAGTGACCAAATAGAGAGAGAGTTTTCTTACTTTGCTTAAGAGCAAAAAGTCACAGAGAAAAGCCAGGAACATATACTTCCCCACACCCCTGCCCAGGTTAGCAGTAAAAGAATACAGACACTTCTGAAGTCTGTTCCCTTTGGTGCCTGCACAGATACTTACTCAGAACTGACTCCATTTGGCTCATCACCATCAGAGGAAGAAGAGTGAGAAGAGTCTGGTCCCAGAGGAGGTGAGGCTTTGGAAGTCAGGTAATTGGGAAACTGTGATGAGGAGTCATAAGTTACAGCCCAATTGGTAAAGGGGCTGTCCTGCAGCATGGGATCCTCAGAAAAACCATGGGGTTCCCCCAAAGCATGGGGGGAGAAGAGAAGGGAGGAGTTGGGTCCCAATGGGAATGGTGGTGGATATTTCATTTTCTGGGGCACATGGTGAGAAAACTAAAGAATAAAACAGACAGAAAAAGCTCTTTAATATTTTACCAGGCTCCAAAATGATTCCCTCGAAAGCTGTGACAAAGTGGATGATGCCAGCAGCATGGATTATTAGGATACAAAGAACCTATTGAGAATAACAAAACATTCTAACAGTGACGTATGGACAGAATTCTCCACAGGCAGGACAATGGACCGATCCAAGTCTTCTAGAACCACTCTCCAAAATTAGGTAATGTACCTTCGCCATGCCTTAGTGGTTACTGATTCAGATGTTTTGTTTACATAGTCTGCTAGATTCACATTGAGAGTGTGACATAGGTATATGTAGCCTCGACATTCTGATATACTGAACCATCCTAACTCCTTAACTCAGATTACAAAAATCTAGAAGCCACCTGTGTCTAATGCTAACAAATGGTCTCAGGTCTCTTAAAAGATACTTACCATTGGCTTCCCAGCAGAAATAGTGCACATTTGACTTCGTGGAAGATGAGGATTTGCAATCCGATTATTATGAAAATCTGAAGCCAAGAGAAAGGGCGATATTTTAGTCAATCCTAATCATTCCAGCATGTTACATTCTGCTAACCCCATGTCACCTGAAAAATTATTAATAATAAATAACAATTTATTGAACAGCTATTATGCATCATGCCAGGAATCTTACATAAATTATTTTTCATCTGATAACAACCCTATAAATAGGTATCATGAGCCACCTTTCATACAAATGTGACTTGTCAAGATCACACAGCTAGCAAACAGCACAGGTGGAATCCAAACTCAGGCCTGACACCACAGATAGCTCTATTTTACATATACTAGGCCACAGTGGAGGTTAGCACCAGAAGAAGCCCAAGCTAAGGAAATGGCATGAGACCCCACCTAAAAATTTGAGATATCAGGGCCCTGTCTTATGTAACCTCTCTTATTACATAGAAATCAAAAGGAGAATGTCTATCAAACAGGAATGATTTCTCGGAGGTTGCAATACAAGCAGGTGATTCTACTCTGGTCCAGGAGTTTCTGAGGGATTACCTCAGTTTCTCTATGGACAGAGCAGCTCTGGGTCAGATGGAAGCCTTACCTAGAAAGGAGGAGGAACCCACTGGCAGCGAAGGGAGTTTGGTTGTGACTGAATAGTACTCAACTGCTTTCTTGAATCGCTCTATTTTATCTTCCGTCCTGGACTGGATGTTGCAACATGAGATGTTCAGAAGAAGAAACAACACGAGAGTATCTTTTTCATGCATTTATAATTTGAGAGTCAAAACAGTAGCAGAAATCAAATATTTAAAGAAACCCAAGAGAGCAATTTTTCATGTTGCAGGAAAGATTAGATAAGGAGAAAGCATTATAGAACATAAAATCTGGAAAATTCTTTTAATTAAGTTTAAAAATATGATCATTAGAAAAATACATAAGGATAGGGGGAAAGTTAACTAGTACCACCACCCAAAGTTATTTTGATGTGTTTCCTCCTTCCAGTAGTTTTTAAAATAAACATTTTTTGTTGAACTGTATAGCTGGACTATTTTAATACACATATTTTTCTATAGTTAATACCTTACTATATTACAATGTTGTACTCTGCTTTTATTATAATTTTCAATGGCTGCATGTTTTATCATCATAAATATGTCATAAGTTATGTAACTACTTCTCTAGTACCTGACATTTAGGTTATTTTTCACATTTGGCTTTGATAAGCTATGCAGCAAAGAACATATCATATAAGATTTTCTGGATTTCAGAGTATGTCCTTAGGAAAATATCCTAAAAGTGAAATTACTGGTTCAAAAGGTATGAACATTCAAACCAACAGCACTGAAACGTATACAAAACCACAATGTGACATCACTATGTATTCACCGAATGGCTAAAATTAAAGATTATAAATATCAAGCACTGGTAAGGATATGGAGTAACTGGAATTCCAGTAAATTGCTGGTAGATATATATTGGTACAGTTTGGAAAATAGTTTGGCAGTTTCTTATAAAATTAAAAATACATTTACCACATGGCACAGTAATCCTACTGCTCAGTAATTTACTCAGAAGAAATAAGCACATTTGTCCACCAAAAGATATGAACAAGGATGCTAACAACAGCTTTATTCATAATAGCCCTAAACTGGAAATAACTGAAATGCGTATCAACAGAAGAATAGATAAATTGTGGTATATTCATATAGTGGAATACTATATAGTAATGAGAAAAGCAAAGTGCTGATATATGAAACAATATGGATAAATCTCAAAGATATACTGAGTGAAAGACACAAAACAGTACATATAAAGTTCAAGTAGAAGCAAAATTAATCTATAGCAATATTAGTAAAAATGGTGTTTACCTCTGTGGAGATGGGGCTGAGTGAGAAGGAACTTTATAATTTAAAAATCCCCTTGAATATCATTCTGATTTCTAAAAAATTTGGACTTAATATAATTGTTTGAAACAAGAGTTTCATGGCTAAACAATGTTTGCACAATTACTGACTGAGAGAATATCTACCATTGTATCAAGGTTTCATTATTTATGTATTCATTATTATTTCATTAGAATACTTAATAATATACATAATAATTGAAAACAATCGCCTAAAAGATGCAAGCTATACAGACTCTTCCCTAATATCTTTACCTCTGTACACATTCCCCTCCCCAGAAGCAACCACTGTTACCATTTTGGTATATGTCCTCTCATAACTTTTGCTGTATGTACATCAATATGTGGTTTGTTTGTTTTTTTTCACATAAATGGAACCATATCACATATGTTTTAACCTGCTTTTTGTACTTAACAATATGTCTTATAAACTATTTATTGTCTCTGAGAATAGGTCTATGACACAATTCCCTGAAATATGAATTATGTATACTTCCCTTAACATACCATTCTGTGTACTCACAGACAAACATTTACTCTTTCTTCAAGGAGCACAATTTGTATGGAAACTTTTCTTTCTATGAAATCTTTCTTATGTTTTTTCTTTGTTTTGCTTATTTATTTGCTTCTGTCTCCCAATTTAACCTCAAATTCTAGGAGGACAAAGAATGATTTAATCACATTTATATCCTAGTGTCTAACATGGGATCTTGTCTACAGAGGTTCACTTAGTATTTGATATGTGATTGAATTTAAGAAAGCCCTACCCTTTTATAAATCCACAAAGGTGACATTTATGAAAATGATACAGAAACACTGAAAAGTGGCTAAGACATAATATTAAGTAAAAAAGAAAAAAAGAAGCAGGTTAAAATTTTTACACTGAGCCCTGGCTGGTATGGCTCAGTAGACTGAATGCTGGCCGCCTGCAAAGCAAAAGGTCACTAGTTTGATTCCCAGTCAGGGCACATGGCTGGGTTGCAGGCCAGGTCCCCAGTAGGGGGCATTTGAGAGGCAACCACACAGTGATATTTCTCTCCCTCTTTTCATCCCTTCCCACCTAAAAAATAAATAAAATCTTTAAAAAAATTTTATACTGAGATGACTGACACCACATCAAAATACACACATAAAGGAAATAAGAAAATATTGTAAACAATTTAGGATGAAATTAGGAGCAAAGTCTCTGTTTTAATTTTGTGGGTTTTTTATATTAAAAAGGGAATTCTTGTTATTAAGAATAGTCATAATCTGCCCTGGCTGGTGTGGCTCAGTGGACTGAGTGCCTGCCTGTGAACCAATGGGTTGCTGGTTCGAATCCCAGTCAGGGCACATGCCTGGGTTGCGGGCCAGGTCCCCAGCTGGGGGCATGCAAGAGGCAACCAATCAATGTATCTCTCACACACTGATGTTTCTCTCCTGTCTTTCTTCTTCCCTTCCCCTCTCTCTAAAAATAAGTAAATAAAATCTAAAAAAAAAAGGAATAGTCATAATCCAAGTTCCAAAATTCATCAAGCTACAAAGGGAAGCAAAAGTTGTAATATTAAAAAATATTCAACTCAGCCCTGACTGGTGTGACTCAGTTGGTTGGGCATTGTCCCACAAAGCAAAAGGTTGCTGGTTTGATTCCCAGTCAGGGAACATGCCTGGGCTACAGGTTTGGTCCCTACTTGGAGTGTGATAAGAGGCAACTGATCGATGCTTCTCTGTTACAGCAATGCTTTTCTTCCCCTCTTTCTCCATCCCTTCCCCCTCTCTAAAAGTAAATAAATAAGAATTAAAAAATATTCAACTGAGCACTTACAAAATTTTTCCTCCATCTGTATACAATAGAATATTATTCAGGCTTAAAAAGGAAGGATATTCTGACATATGCTACAACAGGGATGAACCCTGATGACATTATGGTAAGTGAAATAGCTAGTCACAAATAAACACAAATACTGTATGATTCTGTTTATAGGAGGTATATAAAGGAATTAAAATCATAGAGACGAGGGGAATGGTGGTTGCCAGGGGCTGTGGGGGAGGGGAAAAATTGGGACTCATTTAATAGGCATAGAGTTTCACTTTTACAAAATGAAAAGAATTATGGAGATAGATGATGGTGTTGGTTGTACAACATTATGAATGTATTTAATACCACTGAACTGTACACAAAATAGTTACAATGGTAAATTTTATGTTATGTGTATTTTACCACAATAAAAAAATTTGGCTCTGGCTGGTGTGGCTCAGTGGATTCAGTGCCAGTCTGAGAACCAAAGGGTCGCTGGTATGATTCCCAGTCAGGGCACATGCTTGGGTTGTGGGCTAGGTCACCAGTAGGGGGCATGTAAGAGGCAACTATACATTGATGCTTCTCTTCCTCTCTTTCTCCTTCTATTGCCCTCTCTCTAAAAATAAATAAAATCTTTAAATTTTTTTTAATTTGGAAGGAAAATTTATTCTCCATCTAAACTATATCTTCTACTTAACACTGGCATTTTTTCCTACCAAACATGTCAATTTCTTTCTTTGTGGGTTTGTCTCTTCTTAATTGTCTGACGCAGACAGCTGAAAGTACAGTGCAAAGCAACAAAGTGAATGAGCAAATCTGTCATAAAAGTCAGGATTTCCTAAGGTTAAGGAAAATAATGGAGTATTGCTCACATCGTGCTAGAAGTTACCAACAATGAGGATCTGGTGCACTTAGTGTTCAATAATGGTGGAAGAGTAGAAGAGAGAATTATGAAAGCTGATGGCAGGAAAGGTACTTGAAGGGAGAATGATTTCAATATCAAAAGAATGTATGCCCTTTGGGAAAATAAAGCTCAAGTATACATTTTATTAAAAAAAATCAACCCTCTTTATGATGTGCTACAAGGTTAAATGTGAACTAATGGATATAACAAAATTTTGTTTGGAAAACTTATGCCTCCAAAACCAAACACTGATTTCATTGTTCATTCATTTAAAGAAATCTATGGAGGGATTTCTGTCTTGGGTAAAATAGAGAAAGCATACTCCATTTTGTTCCCACTAAAGGTAGTTATAAAAACCAGGGGCAACTATTTAGGACTCTGAAAAGTAAACAGTAGCAGGAAGATTGGGGAAGAAGACTAGAATTCAAAGTACCACTGAATCAAGGATGAACTTAGCACATTTCTTTTACCTCTAGTATCCCCTGGTAGGGACACAATGCAGCCTGAAATCTGGAAGCATCTATTGGTGTGGACAGAGAGAGCTCCAGGAAAAACCCTAGTCTAGTTCTGGCTTGAAAAGTGGGAAAGGGGTCTCCAAAAATTCAAGAAAGTATATGAAAATACCCCATTTTCTTTTGCTTTTTAATGTTTTCATGTGTGCCAGCCCAAAGCAAACTTGTAGTGGCAGCAGTAGCAATAGGAACATAGCAGAAAACTAAAACTGAGTGACAGGAACCTTCCTCTCCAATCTTAGAAACAGTAATCTGAATAGGTACAGTGAGCCTTTGATGCTTTTTCTCTCGGTTCTCCTGCTACTTGGCCCCAGGCACTGGAAAAGTTTGTTCCAATGAACTGTGAAATACTGAAGAGAGCACACAGAGGGAGCAGCACACATATGAATCTGACACTAAACAACAGACCAGACTCTGAGAGCTGAAGAGATAAACCACAACCCAAGTCTCAAACTGGTCACTGGGTGGCATACACATAGCACCAATCCAAAGGTTTGCAAAGGCTTTGAAACTTGCACTGACATTGAAACCACACCCACAGAGGGATGGTGAGAACTTGTGATCTGAATCTAAGCGGGTAGAATGCCTCCTAAAACAAAACTATAAACATTCCCCATTATATTGAAATAAGTCTGAGAATATCGTAACAGAATACCCTACTTAAAATGTCCAAGATCCAATCCAAAGTTACTTGGCCTGGGCAAAATCAGGAAAATCTTAAACTGCATAAAAAATTCAATTAATAGATAACAGTGCTGAAATTACATATATGTTGAAATTATCTGACAATGTTGATAAAAAAATACAGACCAATATTCCTCATAAAAATAAATGCAAAATACTTAATAAAATACTAGGAATTCAAATCCAGAAATAGGAAAAAGGAATAATATACTATGATCACATCCTGTAAATGTAAGGATGGCTCAATATTCAAAAATTAATGCCACACTGCCCTGGCTGGTGTGGTTCAGTGGATTGAATGCCGGCCTGTGAAGCAAGGGGTCACCGGTTCGATTCCCAGTCAGGGCACGTGCCTGGGTTGCAGGCCAGGTCCCCAGTAGGGGGCGCATGTGAGAGGCAACCACACAACAATGTTTCTTTCCCCCTCTTTCTCCCTCCCCCTCTAAAAATAAATAAATAAAATCTTTGAAAAAATAAAAAATGAAGGAATGTTCTTAAAAAATTAATGGACTAAAGAAGAAAAACCAGCCCTGGCTGGTGTAGCTCAGTGGATTGAGCATGGACTGTGAACCAAAGGGTCATGGGTTTGATTCCCAGTCAGGGCACATGCCTGGGCTGTGTGCCAGGTCCCCAGTGGGGTCCATGTGAGTGACAACCACACGTTGATGTTTCTCTCCCTCTCTGTTTCCCTCCCTTCCCCTCTCTTAAATAAATAAATAAATAAATAAATAGCATCTTTATTAAAAAAAGAAAGAAAAACCACATAATCCTATCAATAGATGCAGAAAATGCATTTGCTAAAATACATCTGTTTCTAATAAAAACTCTTCCCTGGCTGGTGTAGCTCAGTGGATTGAGCACAGGCTGTGAACCACCAAAGGGTCGCTAGTTCGATTCCCAGTCAGGGCATATGCCGGGGTTGTGGGCCAGGTCCCCAGTTGGGGCCATGTGAGAGGCAACCATACATTCATGTTTCTCTCCTTCTCTTTCTCCCTCCCTTCCCCTCTTTCTAAAAATCAATAAATAAATAAATAAATAATGAAATCTTAACAAAAATGACTCTTAGTAAATTACCAATAGAGAACCTCCTCAACATGGTAATGTGCATCTACAAAACCTATAGCTAACATCATACTTAATGCTAACTGAATGCTTTCCCCAAAGATCAGGAACAAAACAAAGGTCATTTGAAAATCCTAGATAGTACAGTAAGTCGAGGGAAAAAAAAGCATACAGGCTAGAAAAGAAAGTAATAAAACTGTCCCTACTTACAGACAACATAATCACATACACAGAAAATACCAAGAAATCTACCAAAAAACTCCTAGTGAGTTTAGAAAGCTTGCCTCTCTAAATACCTCAATACAAGGTAAGGAGACAAAAATCATATTTCTATATTTAGCAATGGACAACTAGAAACTGAAATGAAAAAAACATTAGGGGCCTCAAATATTAAATATTAAAGTATAAATATAAAAAATATATGCACAGGACTAAAAACTATCAAGCTCTGATGAAAAAATCAAGGACAGCCTAATTAAATAGAGAGGCATAATGTATTCATGGATTTGAAGATTCATCAAATTCATCTATATATTTAAAGGAATTCCTATTAAAATCCCAGCAGGATATTTTTGTAGATATAGACAAGATTTTTCTAAATTTATATGGAAAGGTAAATAAACTAAAATAGCCAAAGTTATTTTGAAAAAAAAGAATAAAATTGGACTCGCTGCCCAATTTTAAGACTTACCATAAAGCTACAGTTTTCAAGACAATGTGCTATTTGTAAAGGGATAGACACATAGGTTAACTGAACAGAATAGAGTCCAGAAATAGTTCCACAGACATACAGACAATTGATTTTTGACAAAGGCAATTCAATGGAGAAAGGACAGTCTTTTCAACAAACTGTGTTGAAACAATTAAACAGCCACATGCAAAAACAAAACAAAACACCTCACACTTTATACAAAAATAAACTCAAAACATGATTTGTTCTAAATGTAAAACTATATAATTTTAAGAGGAAAACAAGAGAATTTGTCATGCCTGCTGTTATACAGAGTGCTTAGACATGAATCCAAAGAATGATTCATAAAAGATAAAAACTAATAAAAATGTAAAACTTTTGTTTTGCAAAAGACATTGTTAAAACAACGTAGAGACAGGTGCTCCATTCTTTGTACTCAGGTAAGGAGGATCCTGGCAAGGACTTGATCAGGCAACGTAAAATACTGCTTCACTGGGCAACGTGGCACAGGAGAGTATTTGTTACAGTGATGCTGAAGAGTGGGGAAAAGGGAGTGGTGCCAGAAGACAGGGAAGAGCCCAAGACTGAGCCAGAGGTTAAGAAGAGTAAGTTGGGCCTGGCTGGGTGGTTCAGTTGGTTGGAGCATCATCCCATGCACCAAAAGGTTGCAGGTTTCATTCCTGGTCAAAACACATACCTAGGTGATGGGTTCCATCCCTGGTCAGGGCATGTACGGGATGCAACCTAGGGGTTTCTCTCCCACATCAATGTTTTTCTTTCTCTACCTTCCCCCCCTCTCTAAAAATTAATGAACATGTCCTCAGGTGAGGATTAAAAAAAAAAAAAAGATGTGTAAGTTGATGTTAGGAGCAAAGAAAAATAAAAAAGAGGGAACAGGAAAGGGGCCAGTCCTATATGAGGACCTACCCCCAGATCAGAAAACCTCACCCAGTGAGTGGCCAAACAGGCACACTCAAGATCTGCTCCTGGAATGTGGATGGGCTTTGAGCTTGGATTAAGAAGAAAGGTTTAGGTAGGATAAAAGAAGAAACACCGGATATCCTGTGCCTGCAAGAGACCAAATGTTTAGAGAATAAACTACTAGCTGAACTTCAAGAGCTGCCTGGACTATTCCATCAGTACTGGTCAGCTCCTTCAGACAAGGAAGGGTGCAGTGGTGTGAGCCTAATCTTCCACCAGTGCCCTCTCAAAGTTTCCCATGGCACTGGCTAGATTTGATACATTTGTGCTGGTAACAGCCTGTTCTTAATGCAGGCTAAGGTCTGGTGCATGTAGAGTACCAGCAAGGCTGGGATGAAGTCTTTCTCAAGTTCCTGAAGGGCTTGACTTCCCTCAAGCTCCTTGTGCAATATAAGAACATCAATGTGGCTCATGAAGAAACTGACCTTCGGAACCCCAAGGGAAACAAAAAGAATGCTGACTTCATCCCAAAAGACTGGCAAAACTTTGGGGAATTGCTGCATACTGTGCCACTAGCTGACAGTTCCCAGCATCTCTACCCCAACGTGACCAATGCCTACGCCTTTTGGACCTACATGATGAGTGCTCAATCCAAAAATGTTGGTTGGCATCTTAATTACTTTTTGGTGTCTCACTTTCTGTTACCTGCATTGTGTGACAGAAAGATACTGTCTAAGGCCCTGGGCAGTGACCACTGGATCATCACCCTATGGCTAGCCCTGTGATACCTCCCCCAAAACACTTTAAGCCTGGGAAATAAGCCATCCAAACTAGCTTTATTGTGAAACTGCTTTGCTCTCTAGAAAATTCTGTACTGTATTTTCCTTCTAAAAATATGAATCCTTCAACCAGACTTCTAGTGAGATGCCTTTCCTTTAAGCCCAAATTTCTGTTTTTGTGTGTGTGTGTGTGTGTGTATGGGGGGCGGTTTTCTTCTTCAAAACAAAAGCTACTGATAACTTCCTTTGAACTGTCCGTGTGAAAATAATGAACCATAGTTTCAAAAAAAAAAAAAGAATATACAGACTGGGAGAAAATATCTGCAAACCAGATACCTAACAAGAGATTTGTATGCAGAACATTAAGAACTCTCAAAACTCAACAGTAAGTAAATGAACAACACAATTAAAAAATGGGCAAAAGACTATTAAAAAACTGACCAGACCATTCACCAAAGACATATAGACAGCAAGTAAACAGAAGAAAAAATTGTTCAGCATTAGTCATTTGAGAAATGCAAATTAAAATTATGATGGGTTATCACAACACACCTTTAGGATAGCTATAAGAATACTGACAATAATAAGCGCTGATGAGAAATGGAACAACCACTCTGGAAAATGGTTTGGCAGGGTCTTACAAAGTTAAACATACACTTACCATGTGATCCAAAAATCCCACTCCTAGGTATTTACACTAGGGGAATGAAATCTTATGTTCATATAAAAATGTATAACACCCTGACTGGTGTGGCTCAGTGGGTTGGACGTCATCCAGGAAACCAAAGGGTTGCCAGTTCAATTCCCAGTCATGCCTGGGTTGTGGGCCAGGTCCTCAGTTGGGGGTATGCGAGAGGCAACTGTTTGATATTTCTCTCCTTCTCTTTCTCCCTCCCTTCCCCTCTCTCTAAAAGTAAATAAAATCAAAATTTAAAAAAACAACCTATACACAAACGTTAACAGCAGCTTGACCAAAAATTGGAAATAACTCAAATATCTTCTATGGATAAACAAACAATAGAATACCCACACAATGTATACTACTTGGCAATAAAAATGAGTAAATTATTGATGGATGCAACATGCAACTACTCAGAAGACTCTCACAGACAATATGTTGAATGAAAAATGCAAAGATTACACACTGTATGATTCCAGTCATATGCTATTCTCTAAAAGATATAACTATAGTGAAAGAGAATACACTGGTAGTTGCCAGGAGTTAGGCATACGTTTGGGTGTGATTATAAAGGGACAGCATGACAGATTTTGGAGTGGCTCAACTGTTCTGATCCTAAGTGTGATGGTGATCACATAAATCTAAACATGTGTTAAAAATTCATAGGACTGTATACACATATATATAAAAGTCACTTTTGCTTTATTTTAACTTAGAAAATAAAACTAAAAAACCCAGAGTGCAAGTATAAATTAAATTGTTAAAAATAAAAGTAACTTATTCTCCTTTTACTTTCACAAGACAAAATCTTAGTTGAGCTCTTTTTTTCACTATAAACAATGAAATATTGATTCTTGTTTTTTTAATATTTTATTTATTTATTTTTAGAGAGAGGGGAAAAGAGGGAAAAAGAGAGGGAGAGAAACACCAGTGTGTGGTTGCCTCTCATGTACCCCCTACTGGGGACTTGGCCAGCATCCCAGGCATGGGCCCTGACTAGGAACCAAACCGGAGACCCCCTGGTTTACAGGCCTGTGCTCAATCCACTGAGCCACACCAGCCAGGGTCGATTCTTGTTTTATGTGAACCTACTTTAAGTAGTCTTTTTCATTACCCAATATTCTCCAATAAGCAAGATCTCCTTTATATTAAGATATACATTGAAACAAAACAAAAAAAAAGAGTATAAGGATATATGCCAGTGGTGATATAGCAAGTTGTTTCTGGGTAATGAGAATTTAAGAGGCTTTTTAAAATTTTCTTAATTTTCTAGAATGAGCTTGCATAAGTTTGATAATCAGCGAGAAAAAGGTAAAGAACCCTTTCGATCTAGTCCTAGTAATGTTTTATGAAGGGAACTCTAGGGCTCTGGTATGTATGCACAGAGAAGACAAGCGGCTAGGAGAGAAGGTAGCCAACACAGAAAAGATCACATCTCCTGGTGGAACTGGTGAAGGTACAAAAACTGGCTACTCTTAGGAAGGGAAAGGGTAACTCACCTGAGACTGTTTGAAAACATCCTTCCCAACCACATCCAGGTTAGAAGGGTCTTTGATGGAGCTAACGTACTCGGAAACAGCCTTGATCACCACATCACAAGGAGGAAGAACCAACTGATGAGCTCGGACCTAGAAAAGTTAATATAAACAAGGGATAATGGCATCAGACATGGTCCATTAAGAAAAAGGGTGAGGTGAGAGTGAGATACAGAATTCAAATTCAGTAAATCCACTGAAAGACAGTTAAAATCTTTTCTTTAAAAATATTCACCCTAATGCTTAGTACAGAATACTCAGAAAAGATTGAAAAGTGTTAAAGAAAGGTAAAATCATATTATCCATAATCCTACTAGAGAAATAACCACTGATTTATGACACTGCCATAATTAATCACTAACACTTCATGTAACACTTTGGATGCTTCCAATTTTTTGCTATTAAAGATAATATTGTAATATATGGCCCATGTTTGGATCCTGATTTGAATAAACCACAAAAAGGGTTTTTTTGAGACAATGAGGAAAATCCAAAAATTGACAGAATATTAAGATCACAACAAGAAATTATCATTAATTTGTCAGGAGTAATAATGGCATTATGATTATGTATGAAAATGCCTACCAATTTCAGAGGAGCATATTGAAGAATGTGGGAGTGAAGTGACTTGAGGTACGGAATTTATCTTAAAATACATCAGCGAGAGAGGCTTCCAGTCACGACGGCTATGTAGGCAGACATGGCTCGCCTCTTCACACAACCACATCAAAATTACAACTAAAATATAGGAGTTCCATCGAAGATGGAGGCATAGGTAGAAACTGTTTGCTTCCTCGCACAACCAAAAGGAGGGTAACAACCAATCTAAATCAATAAACAACCAGAAGTGGCAGAAAATCAAACTGCATGGAACTCTGACAACCTAGGAATTAAAGAAAAAGTCAACCAGAACAAGACCAATAAGAACCCGAGGTGAGGCAGTCGACTATGAGGGGTGGAGCTGTGGGGCGGCTAAGAAAAACCTCAGCAAGGAGGTGAACTGTGCAGGAGGAACTGGCTCAAGGCAAAACTGAGACTCAGAGTTGACTATGTAATGCAACAGGGTTGCCATGATGGGAGAAACTCCCAGTCTCACACTAGAGTTTGTTGGAAAGTGGGGCTACAGCAGAGCAGGCGAGCTGCACTGTTCCCTCTCTGGCCCCTCCCTCACAGGCGGCAGACAGTGCAGCAAGGAGGGTTGCCCTGCTTAGGTGAATACTAAGGCTCCACCCCCTTACAACCTATCAGGTGTGCCAAGACAAGGAAATATGGCCCGAATGAAAGAACAGAGCAAAACCTCAGAAAGAGGGCTAACCGATGAGGGTATAACTAACCTATCTACTGGAGAATTTAAAGCCCTGGTAATCAAAATGCTCACAGAACTGATCGAGCTTGGTTGAAAAATGAAAGAACAAATGAAAAATTCCCAAAATGAAATAAAGCAAAATATTCAGGGAACCAACAGGGACAGGAAGGAAACCAGGACTCCGAGCAATGATTTGGAACAAAAGGAAGAAATAAACATCCAACTGGAACAGAATGAAGAAACAAGAATTCAAAAAAGTGAAGAGAGTCTTACGAACCTCTGGGACAACCTGAAATGTTCCATATCCGAATTATAGGGGTGCC
>PVIA01012244.1:0-39079 GCA_004024845.1 Tonatia bakeri
GGAACCATGAAAGACCCTGAATAGCAACAGCAAACTTGAGAAAGAAGAACAAAGTTGAAGGAATCATGCTACCTGATATTGAATTATAGTACAAGGTCATAGTAATCAAAACATCATGGTATTAGTATAATAACAGACATATAGATCGATGAAACAGAATAGAGAACTTGGCAATGAACCCACACCTTTATTGTCAATTAATATTTGACAAAGGAGGCAAAAGGACACAATGGGGTAAAGAGAGTCTACTTAGTAAATGGAGTTGGGCCCTGGCTGAGTGGCTCAGTTGGTTGAAGCATCCTCCCATACACCGAAAGGTCATGGGTTTGATCCCTGTTCAGGGCACATACAGGAGGCAACCCATCAAATTTTCTCTCACATATCAGTGTATCTCTCTTTTTTTCTCTCTCTCTTTCTCTAAAATCAGTAAATATATTTCCAGGTGAGATTTTTTTAATGCAAATAAATGGTGTCAGAAATATTAGACAAAAAATGCAAAAAAATGACTAGACCACCTTCTTACACCATACACAAAAATGAACTCAAAATTGATTAAAAGGTTAAATGTATTATAAAACCAAAAACCATAAAATTCCTAGAAGAAAACATAAGCAGTAAAATCTCAAGCATTTTTCTTAATAATATTTTTTTCTGACCTATCTCCTTAGATAAGGGAAACAAAAGAAAAAATAAATAAATGGGATTACATTAAACTAAAAACAAAAATTGCACAAGGGAAATGATCAACAAAACAAAACAACAAACTAGTGAATGGGTGAAGATATTCACCTATGATACATCTAATAAGGTAATAAGGGGTTAATATCCAAAATTTATAAAGAACTCAGGCAACCCAACACCAGAAAAACAAACAACCCAATTAAAAAGTTGACAGAAGAACTGATTAGACATTTCTCCAAAGAGGACATACAGATGGCCAATAAACACTTAAAAAAATTCTCAATGTCACTAATCATCAGAGAAATGAAAATTAAAACCACTGAGATATCACCTCATACCTGTCAGAATGGCCATCATTAATAAATCAACAAAAAAGTATTGGTGAAAATGTGGAGAAAAGGGAATCCTTGTGTACTTTTGGTGGGAATGTAGATTGGTACAGCCACTGTGGAAAGTAGTATGGAGTTACATCAAAAAATTAATAATGGAACTGCATTATGACCCAGTTATTCCATTTCTGGAAATATATTCAAAGAACCCAAAACATTAATTCAAAAGAATATATGCACCCCTATGGTCATTGCAGTGCTATTTACAACTGCCAGAATTTGGAAGCAGCCCAGGTATCTATCTATAGATAGGTGGATAAGAAAGCTGTGGTACATTTGCACAATGGAATACTACTTGGTTGTTAAAAAAAAAGAAAGTTTACAGTTTGTGTCAGCGAGATGTACCTGGAGAGCATTATGCTAAGTGAGTAAGCCCATCAAAGAAAGACAAGTACCATATGATTTCATGAATATGAGGAATCTAATGCACAAAACTGAACTAACAAGCAAAAGAGAGACAGACTCACAGATGGAGTACAGAGTGACAGCTGTTGGCAGTTGGGGTCTGGGAGGGGGAATGAAGGAATTGAGCAAAAGAAAGGGGAAAAAAAGAAGCACACATAGACACGAATGGTTGTTGCTGGGGAAACGTGGTAGAAAGAGGTGGGGAGGGATGAGGGGATAAATGGTGATGGACCACGACTTGGGGTGGTGAACACACAATACAGTGTACAGATGATGTGTTGTAAAATTGTGCACCTGAAAACTGTATAATTTTGTTCAGCTGTGTCACCCCAATAAACTCAAAGGGAAAAAAAGAAAATATTGTAATTTCCCTTTGGGTAGGTGATCTCTCTTCCATCAGTCTTGGTTTCACCACTGGTAGTGTGGAAATAGCACCTACTACTCCTTGGATGGTTGGGGATTGAATGAAATCTCTAACTTCCTGCAATGGGGGAGGTAATAAAGGGCTGCTAGAATACTCTGTGAAGCCACAAACACTTGCTAGCAAGTATGAAGCCCTAGTAGAAGAGGTAGTTAATGCCTTGTGTGTTTTTCTCCTACATTTCTGAAATGAATGCATGGTCCCTTGGCTTTATGACTAGGAGAATAGAAGCAGAAAGCGTAGGGGGATCTTAAGAATGCTTAGTTGCATTTTAAGTTGCATTTATTCATGCATGTTTATTACATGAATATTTGCCCTGGCTTTTTCTTCTGCTTGGAAACCTTTTTTTCCAAGATAACTTATTTTTTTCTAAGATAACTGCTTTAAGCATTTGCTGTGATGTCATTGCAGCCTACCCTGATCACCCTAATTAAAACTGTGGTACTCTTGGGGTCTCAATTCACATGATTCTGTTCTAATTCCCAGCCCCTAAAGTTTGTATCATTTTCCGACAAGTGATCTGTTACATACCATGTCTATTTTTGGTTGGTTGCCTTCTCCTTTACACACACACTCACACACTCACAGACAAGTGCAAGTATGTCTGCAAGCTGCATGCAGGAAGGCAATATTGTTCTGCTCATTGATTCCTTACAAGCATTTATAAAAGTATCCAACACATGGCACATGTTTAAAATTTGTGGAATAAAGCACACTCGAATGCTCCTTAGTGCTTCTATCAAATACTTTTTAATGTTAGAGTCTTCACAATTTTGTTACTATTAAAAGAGTACTTAGGGATTTAAGGTTTATGATGGGAAAGAGTTCAGAAAAAATGGATAGAATCTGACATTTTGTCCACCTGTAACCAGAAAAGACACTGGCATTCGGGCAGCCTCTCACTACCAGACCCAATAAGCAATGACAGCAATTGAATCTTTTATGGGTGCTTTATTCAGATGGCCGGCGATCTGAGAAGATGGTGGGTTACCCTAACAGACCATCTTGCCTTTTCTTTCTAGGCCAGACTTTTTAGACCAGGGAATAAACAAGGTGAGGGCTTTGAGATTCAGGGAGGATTAGGTGACAGAAGCAGCAAGATTCCTGTCCTGAGCAGTTAGCTGTTCCCAAGGGTCTGTCTCTCCCTGGAACACAAAGGCCCAATGCCTCCAACTGGTCCCCAGGCAGTAATCTCCAGCAGTGCCCCAGGAGGTCGCCTGTTTTCCCAAGAGCCAGGATGGGCCTTATCTGTAGTTTCTGAAACAAAAGCTTAAACATACACATTACTTGCTAGACTTATGACTTTTTACCTTAAGCTAAAATTTTCCAAGTCTCAAGTCCCCGATCACACCCTCCTCTCAGCCAGGAGCAGCTTTTTTGACTTTGGAAGTCACTTCAACCCCTGGGACTGGACGAGAAATCTCAGATCTTTATCTTGAATATGGCACGCTCAATAACTCATCACAGAAGTGGAGGTGCCAGATGCTGCCTGTGTGCCCTTTAGGTGTTGTCTCGTTGAGCAAATGACTAGGGCAGTGATCTGCTGCTCTCTGTGAAACACCAGAGACCTGATGAGACAAGGTGTCTGTGGAGAGGTGGTAACGAAGTGAGCTCAGGCAGTGGGAATAGAAAAGAGCAAACAATCCCCAAAGTGGCAAGGCTTTAAACCCCCAGGGTGTTCCATTTGCCCTTGGCCATAAAAATGACAGAGTTGGGTTAAGGATTTTGCATCCCTTATTAGCCATTAGCATTTAACAACAAAGATGAAAGAACTCAACAGGCAATTTTTGTCACTGAGATCTTAATTTATTTCCCTTTGCTGAATCTTAAATTAGTGGTTAACTGATGGCAAGACCTGTACCAAGGAGGTCATGTTTCCAGCCAACATTTCCTAAAGCCATTAGATATCAGTGTTTGCCTCACAATAAATCTGGAAACTGAAGTCTGACAAGACTGGGGGGGAAATACACACTCAATCACACTATCTTTTAGAAGCAAATCTAGGCCTCTCGCCTATCTCTTGTAACTGCCCAACAGGATGCAATATAAGAAGAGATCATAGTAGGGGGGAAATCCTTTTAGTTTTTGATCTTCTTCTTTTCCAGAAATACTGACAGTTGCTGGGAACCATTATCTACTTACCAGGGTTTAACCGTAGCTTAGATCTCCTAGATTACTTTTAAGCTAAGATCCATTTGAAAAGAGAGAACAAAGGAAGTTTGCTTGTTTGTTCCAAACAAAGAAATTGGATGGAATAGTCCTAAAAGACCCTGTGTATTCTATTTTGGTCAAGGGAAGGCTTTTAATCCACCTCCTGCTTCTAAGAGTCTCAGTATAGATAATACTTTTACAAATACTCTGTTTATTATGCTACCTTTAAATAGCTTAGCAGTAGTTCCTGAAGAGCAATAGAGACTGAAAAAGAATACTAGCATTTATTGAGTACCAATTGTTTATGGAGTGCTGTGTTTTTTCATATATGCTGTGACTTAATTCTGTCAATAATCCTACCACTTCTATCTGATACTTTTTGTTTGTCAAAAGTTGTTCCCATTTTCCAGAAGAAACTAAGCACTGGCACCAGTAACACCATAAACTGATTTGGAGACCCCAATTTGAGAACCATTTAGACCTTGCTCAAACCTTTGATATTTCAGCTTGCAACATATCATACCTTTTGTTTATTCGTTCAATAAATATTTCTTGAGTTTCACCTATATTTTAACCACTGTGCTAGGTTTCAGATACAGAAGATATCAAAAGATATAGTCTTTGCTCTTATAAATCATTTAGTCTATTGAGAAAGACAATTATTAAACATATTTATGTGAATACATTTTAAATCATGGTAAGTGCTGTGAAGGAAATTCCAGGGTGCAAAGAGACTAAGTGGGAAATTTAATCTGGGCCCACCAGGTTAAGAACTGGGAGGCAAAGAGGGATGCTGGAGGCGTAAGAGAGCTGGCAGAAGAAACATGTATAGAAATCCCTGAGGCAAAAAGAGCTTCTGTGAGAAACAGAGGAGACCAGGGGGCCTGGAGATTACTATTAGGCAGAGTTTAAAAGACAAGTTTAGAGAGACAAGCAGAGGGCAAATTATGAAGAGTGTAGTTGCTCATGGAAATAATTTTGTACTTTATCATTACATTATTGAGGAGCTATTGAACAAGTTTAAGCAGGTGAGTGTCAAAACTGATTTTCATTATTTTAGATCTTTTGGTTGTTAGAACACAGACTGGAGAGAGCCTAGGCAGAATGTAGGAAAACTGGTTCTGTGACTGTGGTCCAGATGAGAGATGAGATGAGGTTGGAGATCTCATTCTCTTATTCCCTCCCTCCCTTCCACTCTCTCTCTCCCTTCCTCCCTTCCTTACTCCCTCCAACCCCCTTCCCTCCCTTCCTCCTCCTCCTTTTCTTTTCCTCTCTCTCTCTCTCTCTCCCTCTCTCTCTCTGTCTCTGTCTCTCTCTGTCTCTCTCTCTCCCCCACCTTTTCTCTGCATTTCCAGTCTTTGGACAATGATGATTGAAGATGCCAACAATGAGTCTTTGAGCAACTGGAAGCATGGGGTATCATCTGCTGAATGGGGAAGTCAAGGTAAAAGCAGATTTGGAAATCTAGGGGAGGCTGACCTTCAGAATTCAGTTCTGAGCATGTTGAGGTAGAGTTGATTCAGTGAAACAGTTGGTACATTGATAGTTGATTATGTAATTATGAAGTGCAGAAAAGGGGTCTGGACTAAGGTGAGAATTTGGCCTTGAGGCAAGAACTTGGAAACCTATAATATAGTGCAATGATTAAGAAGAAGTTTTTGAAGTCAGATCACCAACCCCGTAAGTTGTTGTATGACCTTGGGCAAATTACCTTATCTTTTTGTGCTTGTTTCCTTTTTAGTGTAATGGAGAAAATGTTGTATAAGTTTCTTGTGATAAGATAATACATGCAGAAAATAAATATCATTTTAGTTTCATTGTTAATATAGTAGTAAAATAATAGTATTTATTTGAGAGAGAGAAAAAAAAACATTGATCAGTTGCCTCCCCCATGCACCCTGACCAGGGACTGTACCTGCAACCCATGCTTGTGCTCTGATGGGGAACTGTACCGCAAACCTTTGGTGCATGAGACAAAACTCCGACCAACTGAGCTACCCAGCCAGGATATAGTAGTAGTATTTTTAAATAGAGGATATTTAAATGCTTGCTTAAGGAGAGCATAGAGCAAGAAGGAGTGCAAGCCCCGATTTCTAAGGGTTGAGCAGAAGAGGATAAGTCAGAAAAATCCATCAAAAAGTAGACATCAGTGAAATAGGAGAAAATTATGAGATGGTGGTATGATGAAAGCCAATAGAATGTTCTAGAAGGATGGATGTGTCAAGTGAAGGGACAAATAAAGACTGAGAACTGCACTGGCCAGTGTGGCCTAGTTGGTTGGAGTGTCATTCCATAAGCGAAGGGTTGCAAGTTCAATTCATGATCAGGACACATACCCAGATTATGGGTTTGATTCCCAGTCTGGGCACATATGGGAAGCAACCAATCGATGGTTCTCTCTTATATCAGTGCTTCTCTTTCTCCCTTCCCTCTCTCTATAAGCAATGGGGGAAAAAAAGGTGAAGGTTAATAAAAAAGAGACTGAGAACTATCTTCCCTTTGGCCACGTGAATGCTTTGCTGACTACATCCAGTGCAGTTTCTGTAACGCAGCAGGTGCAGGTATGGAGGAGGGAACAAAGATGGTGTGCGTGTCTACAGCTGTTTAGGGAAGGTTGGGAATAGAATACAATGAGAGTTCATTAAAATGGAAAAGAGTAGAGCACGTTCAAATATTGAAGGCAATAATATGCGGCGGGGAGAGAAAGAGAAAGACAGCAAAACAGAGAGGAAGATTGAAAACGCATGAGAGAGCAGAAATGAGGTCACTGAGAAGGAAAGATAGGACGAGGTTGGTGTCAGATTGGAGGAGAAAAATGTCTTCCACTGTATCTGGAGAGAGAGGATGAGTGCAGAAGCAGGAGGGTCTGTAGCTCTGGCGAGAGAAATCGGGGTTTGTGTGTTTAGTGGAAGTGAAGTCCAGTGTGTGAAGGGATGGCAAGTCACTGCAGAAAGCAGAACGCTTAAAATAAAATGCACTGAGACTTCTGGTAGATTCACTCTGAACACTTGCTTATCCATTTACTGGCTGTGAGCTCTTTCCCACAGGTGTGAGCTGCTCAGGGCTGCCTGGAGGTTTGGTTAGGCATGCCCGGGTTTGGGATTTTCCTGGTTGGGTGCCTTGGAAGACCAGAGGCAGGAGGGAATGCATAGAATTTCCTGGCAAGGTGGCTCATGTAGCCAAATAGTGAAGGTTGAGGAAATATCCTGTGAAAAGATAAAGAAAAGATAGGGGCTTATTTACTATGGGGCAAAGTTGCAGGAGTCACAGTGTACATATTTGCGAGAAAACGAAGCTGTGGGAGTTTAAGACAGAGAGAAAACAATCCAGGACTATACTGACAGTGGGAGATAGAAAGAGATATGCTCACATCTAGCAAAGGGATGTGAGGTGTGTGGGGTCAATCCCTGTCAGAGATTCAAATATATTTGCCCACAAAGTTTCATTTCTTGTTTTGCTGAGTGCTGAGGCCAGGGTACCTGAGGTCTGGCAGGTGAAGCCAGAAGCCTACACTGTATGTAAAGAGGCAAATGAGGAAAGAAGCACTGGGTGATATGAGCTCATACTTTCTTTTTTTTTTTTTATTGTATCTTAGCTTAATTTTCAGTATTTTATTTTGTATTGAATTTATTGGGATGACATTGGTCAATAAAATTATATAGTTTTCAAGTGCATAATTCTATAATACACCATCTGCATATTGCTTTGTGCTCTCACCATCTGAAATTTAGTCTCCTTCCATCACCATTTATATCCCATTTATGCCCAAACCCCTTCCCTCTGGTAATCACCATACTGTTTCTGTGTCCAACAGGTGTTTTTATTTTAAGATTTTGTTTATTTTCAGAGAGAGGAGAAGGGAGAAAGAAGGAGAGGGAGAGAGAAATATCAATGTGAGAGAGAAACATCAGTCAGTTGCTTCTTGGATGTGACCAACCAGAGTCTGAACCCACAACCCAGAATGGGCCCTGACTGGAAATCGAACTGGTGACCTTTCTCTTTGTGGGACAATGACCAACCAACTGAGCCACACTGGTCAGGGCCCGAGAAATTTTATTTTGTTTTTTTGCTTAATCCTTTTACCTATTTCACCCAGTTCCCCTACCCCTTCCTCTCTGACATCTGTCAGTCTGTTCCCTGTATCTATGAGTATTTTTATTTTGTTTACTTTATTTATTAGATTCCCCACAAAAGTGAAATCATATGGTATTTGTCTTTCTCTGGCTTGCTTATTTCACTTAGCATAAAACCCTCTGTGTGCATCCACACTGTCTCGAAAAGTACAACTTCCTTCTTTTTTACAGCTGGGTAGAATTCCGTTGTGTAAATGTCCCACAGCTTTTTTACCCACTCATCTACTGATGGGCATTTGGGCTGCTTCTAAATCTTGGCTATTGTAAATAGCACTGCAATGCACATAGAGGTGCACATGTTCTTTTGAATTAGTGTTTTGGACTTTTGGATATATTCCATTTTTAATTTTTTTAAGTCATTCCATACTGTTTTCTATAGTGACTGCACCAGTCTGCATTCCCGAGAACAGTACACAAGGGTTCCCACATTCTCGCCAGCACTTGTTTGTTGATTTATTGATGACAGCCACTCTGACAGGTGTGAGGTGATATTATGGCTTTGATTTGTATTTCTCTGATGATTAGTGACATTGAGAATCATTTTAAGTGTATATTGGCCATTTGTTTGTCCTCTGGAAAAGTATCTATTCAGGTTGTCTGCCAATTTTTGAAATTGGATTGTTTGTTATTTTGCTATTGAGTTGTTTTGAGTTCTTTATAAATTTTGGATATTAACCACTTATCAGATTTATCATTGGTGAATATATTCTCTCATTCAGTGGTTAGTCTTTTCATTGATGGTTTCCTTTGCTATGCAAAATCATTTTAGTCTGATGTAGTCCCATTTGTTTGTTTTTCCTTTTGTTTCCTGTGCCCAAGGAGATATATCAGGAAAAGTATTGCTACAAGAAATATCTGAATTTCTGAAACTTTACTGCCTATGCTTTCTTTTATGATTTTTATGGTTTTGAGTTTTATATTTAAATCTTTAATCCATTTTGAATTTATTCTTATATATGGTGTAAGAAGTTGTTCTGGTTTCATTTTTTGCACGTATCTGTCCAATTTTCCTGCATCATTTATTGAATAGGAATTCTTTACCCCATTGTTTATTCTTGATTCCTTTGTCATATGTGTGTGTGTGTGTGTGTAATTGTTGTTCAAGTAGTTTTCTACCTTCCCCCCATCTATCCTCTTTTTTTTTAAGATTTTATTTATTTATTTTTAGAGAGGGAAGGGAGGGAGAAAGAGAGAGAGAGAGAAACATCAATGTGCGGTTGCTGGGAGACATGGCCTGCAACCTAGGCATGTGCCCTGACTGGGAATCGAACCTGCGATGCTTTGGTTTGCAGCCCACGCTCAATCCAGTGAGCTATGCCAGCCAGGGCCCCACCTATCCTTTCCATCCCAGCCATCCCCATCTCCCTCTCCTGATTCTACCCCTGTTTAATTTTGTCCATGTGTCCTCTATAGTTGTTCCTGAAAACCCTTCACTCTTTTCCCCCCATTAACCCCTCCCATCTCTCCTCTGGTTACTGTCAATTTGTTCTTAATTTTAATGTCTCTGGTTATATTTTGCTTGTTTTTTGTTCTGTTGATTAGGTTCCACTTAAATGTGAGATCATATGGTGTTTGTCTTTCACCACCTGGCTTATTTCACTTACCATAATACTCTCCAGTTTCTTCCATGCTGTCGTGAAGGGTAGGAGCTCCTTCTTTCTTTCTGCTGCATAGAATTCCATTGTGTAAATGTACCTTTTTTTTTTAGTTATTCATTTACTGATATGCACTTAGGTTGCTTCTAGCACTTGGCTATTATAAATTGTGCTGCTATGAACATTGAGGTGCATAGGCTCTTCTGGATTGGTGTTTCAGCATTCTTAGGATATAATCGTAGCAGTGGAATTGCTGGGTCAAAAGGCAGATCCACTTTTACTCTTCTGAGGAAATTCCATATTGTTTTCCATAGTGGCTGTACCAGTCTGCAATCCCACCATCAGCCCACTAGGGTTTCCTTTTCTCCACATCCTCTCTAACACTTGTTTGTTGCTTTGTTTATGGTGGCCATTCACACCAGTTTGAAGTAGAATCGCATTGTGGTTTTCATTTTCTCTTATGGCTAGTGATACTGAGCATCTTTTCATATGTCTCTGGACCTGCTGTATGTCCTCCTTGGAGAAGTGTCTGTTCAAGTCCTATGACCATTTTTCAGTTGTTTTTTTTTTTGTTTGTTTGTTTTTCTAGAATGGAGTTGGGTGAGTTCTTTATATATTTTGGAGATCAAACCCTTGCCTGAGGTATCATTGGCAAATACGTTTTCCCATATGGTTGGTCCTTTTTTCATTTTAATGCTATCTTCTTTAGCTGGGCAGAAGCTTTCTATTTTGATGAGATCCCATTTATTTATTCTTTCTTGTATATCCCTTGCTCTAGGGGAGATATCAGTGAAAATACTGCTGCATGGAATATCTGAGATTTTCCTGTCTGTGATCTCCTGAAGGACTTTTATGGTGTCATGACTTATATTTAAGTCTTTTATCCACGTTGAGTTTATTTTTGTATATGGTATAAGTTGATGGTCAAGTTGCATTTTCTTGCATGTAGCTGTCTAGATCTCCCAACACCATTTGTTGAAGAGGCTATTTTTACTCCATTTTATGTTGCTGTCAAATATTAATTGACCAATGGGACTTGGGTTTATTTCTGGGCTCTTCTATTCTGTTCCTTTGGTCTATGTGTCTGGTCTTATGCCAGTACCAGGCTGTTTTGATTACAGTGCCCTTGTAATGCAGTTTGATATCAGGTATTGTGATCCCTCCTACTTTGTTTTTCTTTCTCAAAATTACTGCAGCTATTTGGGGTACTTTATGGCTCCATATAAATTTTTGAAATGTTTGTTCTATATCTGTGAAGTATGTCATTGGTACTTTAGTAGGTATTGGCAGTGAATCTATAAATTGCTTTGGGTAGTATGGACATTTTGATGATGTTAATTCTTCTGCTCCATGAACACAGTATATGTTTCCACTTATTTATTTCTTCCTTGATTTTTTTCTTCAGTGTTGTGCAGTGTTCTGAGTACCAGTCTTTTACCTCCTTGGCTAGGTTTATTTCTAGGTATTTTATTTTTCTAGTTATATCAAATGGGATTTCTTTTTCTGATTTCTGTTTCTGATATTTCATTGTTGGTGTAGAAATATGTTTTTGATTTCTGGTTATTGACTTTTTATTCCTCTGTTTTGCCAAGTTCATCCATTAAATTAAGCAGTTTTTTGGTGGAGTCTATAGGATTTTCTATGTACACTATCATGTCATCGGCAAACCATGACAATTTTGCTTCCTGTTTTCCAATGACTTTTATTTCCTTCTCTTGTCTGATTTCTGTGGCTAAGACTTCCAATACTATGTTGAATACAGGTGGTGAAAGTGGACAACCTTGTCTTGTGCTTGATCTTGGTAGGAGGAAAGTTTTTAGTTTTTGCCCATTGAGTATGATGTTGGCTGTAGGTCTCTCATATATGGCCTTTATTATGTTGAGGAATGCTCCCTCCATTTCCACTTTGCTGAGTGTTTGTATCATAGATGGGTGCTGAATCTTATCAAATGTTTTTTCCACATCTATTGATATGATCATGTGATTTTTGTGTTTGCTTTTGTTTATGTGATGTACTATGTTTATGGATTTGCAAATATTGAACCATCCTTGCATTCCTAGGATGAATCCCACTTGGTCATGGTGTATGATCTTTTTAATGTATTGCTGGGTGAGGTTTGCCAATATTTTGTTGAGGATTTTAGTGTCTATGTTTATCAGCAATATTGTGTAGTGTAGGCCTGAAGTTTTCTTTCTTTGTTGTGTCTTTATCTGGTTTGGGGATTAGGATGATGCTGGCTTCATAAAAAGAGTTTGGGAGTCTTCCATCTTCTTGTATTTTTTTGGAATAGTCTGTGAAGGTTAGGGGTTAGCTCTTCCTTAAATACTTTGTAGAATTCTCCTGTAAAACCATCTGGTTCAGGGCTTTTGTGTGTCAGAAGTTTTTCTATTACTGCTTCAATTTTGTCAGTTGTTATTTGTCTGTTCAGGCTTTCTGCTTCTTCTTCATTCGGTTTTGGAAGGTTATATTTTTTTAGAAGTTTGTCCACTTCACCAAGGTTTTCAAATTTCTTGGCATATAGTTAGTTCCTTGTAATAATTTCTTACAATCCTTTGTATTTCTGTGGTATCAGTTGTAATCTCTCCTCTTTCATTTTTGACTGTTTTTATTTGGGTCCTTTCTCTTTTTTTCTTGATGCTTAAAGGCTTGTCAATTTTGTTTACCTTTTCAAAGAACAGGCTCCTGGATTCATTGATCCTTAGAACTGTGCTTTTAGTCTCTATGTCCTTTAATTCTGCTCAGGTCTTGGTTATTTCCTTCCTTCTACTTGCTCTGGGTTGTTTTTGTTGTTCCTCCAGTTCTTGTAAGTGTAGGGTTAGGTTGTTTGTTTGAAATGTTTCTATCTTTTTTAGGTAGGCCCATATCACTATGAACTCCCCTGTAAGGACTGTCTTTGTTGTGTCCCATAAGTTTTGGGTTATTGTGAGTTCATTTTCATTTGTTTCCAGAAAATTTTTTATTTCTTCCCCAATTTCATTCCTGACCCATTCATTGTTCAATAGCATGGTATTCAATCTCCATGAGTTTGAGTGTTTTTGAGTGTTTTCCTTGAGGTTGGTTTCCAGTTTCAGTCCCTTGTGGTCAGAGAAAATGCTTGATATGATTTCAATTTTCTTGAATTTGTTGAGGCTTGTTTTGTGTCCTACCATGTGACCTATCTTTGAAAATGTTCCATGTGCATTCAAAAACAATGTGTATTTTGCTTCTTTGGGATGAAGGGCTCTATATATATCAGTTAAGTCCATTTCTTCTAGAGCACAATTCAATGCCACAATATCTGTGTTGATATTTTGTTTGGAATATCTATTTATTTTTGACAGTGGGGTGTTAAAATCCCCTACTATAATTGTGTTGCTGTCAATATCTTTCTTGAAATCCTCAAAGATTTTTTTTACGTATTTGGGTGCTCCTATGTTAGGTGCATATATATTTACAATGTTTATGTCTTCTTGATGGATTCTTCCCTTGAGTATTATGAAGTGATGTTCTGGGTCTCTTTTCATGCCCCTTTTTTTGAAGTCTATTTTGTCTAATATGAGTATTGCTACCCCAGCTTTTTTTTTTCCTATCCATTTGCTTGGAATATTTGTTTCCAGCCCTTCACTTTAGACTGTGGAGGTCTTTTGTTCTGAGGTGAGTCTCTTTAGTCAGCATACGTGTGGGTCATGATTTTTTATCCATTCAGGTACCCAGTGTGTTTTGATTTGAACATTTAATCTATTCATGTTTAAGGTTTTTATTGATAGATACTTATTCATTGCCATTCTTTCATACCTATTTTCCCCTCTCTCTCCTGTTTTTCTTTCTGTTCTTAAAGCAATCTGTTTAGCATGTCTTGCAGAGCTGGTTTTGTGGAGGTATATTCTTTTAGGCTTCTTTTGTCTGGGTAGCACTTTATTTGGCCTTCTATTTTAATTGAGAGCCTAGTTAGATAGAGTAGTCTTCGTTGCAGGCTTTTGGTTTTCATTACTTGGAATATTTCTTGCCATTTCCTTCTGACTTGGAGCATTTCCATTGAAAGTCAGCTGCTAGTCTTATCAGGGCTCCCTTGTATGTTACTTCCTGTTTCTCCCTTGCTGTCTTTAAGATTCTCTCTTTGTCTTGGAATTTTGCCATTTTAATTATGATGTGTCTAGAAGTGATCCTCTTCGGGTTCCTCTTGATTGGGACTCTCTGTGTTTCCTGGATTTGTGTGACTTTTTTCTCATCAAATTCAGGAAGTTTTCCATCATTACTTTTTCAAAGAGGATTTCTATCCCTTGCTCTTCTTCTTCTCCTTCTGGTATCCCTATTATATGGATATTATTATGTTTCATGTTGTCCTGCAGTTCCCTTAACACCTCTTCATTCTTTCTGAGTCTCTTTTCTTTTTCTTATTCTTCCTGTGTGCTTTTTTCTACCTTGTCCTCTAGCTCACTGATTTGATCCTCTGCTTCATCCAGCCTGCTTGTAATTCCTTCTAGTATTCTTTTTATTTCTGAGATATTAGTGTTCATTTCTTCCTGGTTTTTGTTTACAGTTTGTACTTCCTTTTTCACACTGTTGTAATTTTTACTTAGTTCCTTGTAGTTGTCTGTGAGTTCCTTGAGCATCTTTATAACCATTATTTTGAATTCTATATCTGACAGTGTGTCTACCTCCATTTCACTTAGCTCTTTTTGTGGGAAGTCTTCCATTCCTTTTCCTTGCATGTTTTTTTTTTGTCACCCCATTTTAGGTGATTCTTTTTGTTTGTTTCTGCACTTCCTGATGTTTTGCTTTGCTAGCTGTCTTTGTAGGATGAACTTCTATGGTAGGAATTCTATGTGTTTCCGTGGTGTGGTCTCTTTGATCTCCTTGTCTGGACATTCTAGGTTTGCCCTCTCTTCTGTTTGTGTGAGCTCTCTTGTTGTACTTGGGTTTTTACCTTTTGGTGGTTCCTTTGTTGGTGGCTTCTCTCCTCCAGAAGGTATGCTGATGTTTGCAGGTCCCACTTATTCTGTGATCAGTGGCAAGGAGTTGGCAAAATGGATTAAGACAACAAGAGAGTAGTCTATGGGATTTAAAGTACCAGCAAGTAGAGAAGAGATAGGAGATTCTTTGGATAAGTATAGTGTTAACTGTGATATTCCACCCAAGTAGCCACATTTTATAAAAGGTGAAAGAGGAATAAGATTCTTGTTAGAAGGAAGAAAGATTGTGAGCTGAATCCAGAAAACAGAGCACTTGTGCAAAGTTAGATGATGAGATATAGTGAGAGCAAAAGATAGAAAGTAGGCATAGTGTGAGGGAGAATAGAGTTAACCACAACAATAATAAAGCTCAGTAATAAAGTGAAGTGGGCCAAGATCAGGGAGGGGTGCTGTATAGTATGTGCAATTGCATGGAACAACAATTATTTACAATAGTACTGGAACAACAATAATATGACAAGAAATATATGACTTGGATAACCAGAATAGAAAATACATGATCAAGAGTAGTATGTTATTGGAACACAAGTGAAGTGAAAAAAAAAGAAAATTAATATACAATAAAGAGAGAATAAGGAAAACCAGTCAAGTAATTCAATTAAACAGAGAAATAAAATGAAGAAAACGAAACAGAAAGAAGAGGAATAAAAAAATACTAATAAAATAAAAGAAGTAAAAATAATGAAAAAATAATAATACAAATAAACAATAAAATGCCAGCTCTATGGGATAGTGAAGTGAAATTTGTTTCAGTTTCTCAGTTTTGGGGGTTAGCCTTATGCCCCACCTTTGGATCTATATCTGGACCTTTCATAGCTCCATGTCTTGTTGTCTCAGGGGAAGGATAAAAAGAAAAAAGAGAGAGAAGAAAGAAAAAATATATAAGCCTCCTCTGACTTTAAACTCATTGAGCAAGTTCTACTGGTCTTCCTGGATGTCACAGGAAGAGGGGGGCTGGGCTTCACTTTTCTTCCTTCCTATGGTTTTCCAAGGATGGGGGCCAGGCCTGGGTGGCAATTTTCACAGTTGCCCAGCCTCCAGCCCAGATTCTCAGTGAGCTGCCAGGACCCCACTGTCCATCTGCACCAGGCCTATGCCTTTAATTCACCAGTTGTGCTGAGATCCAGGTGATGCACCTTCTCCTTGCTCTTTTTGAGCCCATCATGGCCAGAGCCTATCACTGGGCAAGCAGCGCCAGTCAGCCTCTGGGCACACAGCACCACTCAGCTTCTGGGTGAGCAGTGGGAGTCAAGCGTAGGCAAGCAGCTCAAATCAGCCTAGGGGTGAGTGGTTCCTGGAGCAGCCAAAATCAGTTGCAGGGCCAGTAGGATGAAACAACTGACTGCAAGCTGCCCAAGTCAAGCACAGACACTCAGCTCTAATCCACACTCCAGCAAGTGACCCAATCTGTGGGTACACAGCTCAAATCACTCTTGGGGTGAGCCAGCACTGCATGAGAGTTCCTTACAAAGTAGCTCTGAGTTGTGTGTGTGTGTGTGTGTGTGTGTGTGTGCGCGCGCGCGCGCGCGCACGCAGCAGCCCCTTCCCTGTCAGGAACCTCTTATAATATAGTAAATATTCACGCATATTGAACACCTTATGGCAGGGCACTGTATTTAGCACTTTATATACATCATATTATTTAATACTCAAAATCATGTAAGGAAGGTATAATCATTATCATTTTATAGATTTTTTAAACTCAAAGAGCTTAAGTATCTTACCCAAGTTGATGCTGAGAAAAGTGGTAGACCTGAGATTCTGGCCCCAAAAGTCTGACTTCAGTCACCCATCCTTACTCCACATTGGATTGGTCCCTTGTGACTGTCAGTGTAGTCTCTGTGTATATCCATACACAGAGTTAAGTATCTGCTGTGGGTGGGGTGTGGGTCCCTGGGAATGAAAACCCTTAATACTCTGTCCTGGGCAGCTTTTCAAATTGCCTGATGATGTACTTTATTCTGGACAGGGTCTATTTTATTTAAACTTTCTCTTATTGATGCACCTCTTGATCCCCCCCCCTTTGTTTTTTATTATTGTGGCTTGCATGGACATTCTGGTACATATATTTGTAGTGGTGTACAAATTTCTGTCAATAAGCTAAATGCCTGGCACTGGAGGTGCTGAGTCAAAGGATGTGCTTTTCATTTGAGAAGTGGCCACACTGCTGTCCAAAATATAGACTCCTCCCAGAATTATAAGAACATATCTGTTCCTTTGCATCTTTGATAAAACTGGGTGTTAGTAAGCTCATAAATTTGTGCCTATCTGATAGGGGAAATGTGATCATTCCATGTTTAATATTTTATTCTTTCCACTGAGTAATAATCATTCCATTAACCACTACCTTTTTCTGTGAGCTGCTGCTTTATAGACCTTGCCCATTCCCACAGAGTAATTATTCATTTTCTTATTGAGTTATAAGAGTATTTTATGTGTCAGAAATGTGTGAGAAATAGATGCTGGAAGAACTGGATGGTCTGATCCAAGTACCTTTATTTGATGCTGCACTTACAGGTGGACTGAGTCTGGATGAACTGCAGCCCCAGGGTAGGCAGGAATTGGCTTTTTAAAAGAAAAAGTGCAGGGTTCGTGGGGCGATAAATGAGGGGTTAGTCTCTTGTTCTTCTGGGTGGTTGCCTCAGTGTTTCAGGATGTGAGTTGGGACTATGGGTTAAGTAAAGGGCTGAGCTGTTCCCAGGTACAGGAAGGTCACTGTGACCACAGGCCATTATGACTACCATTAGATGTCTATAGTGCATGGTGGGAGAGAGTTTCAATTAAACTGTAGGCTATCAAGTGAGTTGGGATAATTGAGACATGAGGAGTCCAGTGGGTCAGAAAACTGACTTGACTGGGTCACAGGCAGTCTGGCAGGTTGGGAAACTGGCCTGAACCTTTCATTATGCATTAAGAAAACTAAATTTTATGATATGTATTTTCCTGGTTTGCTACTGGTCTTGGATAAAGTGATCTTCAAGACACCTTATTCAAATGTGATCATATGCTTGTTATATTACATTATATTATGTTATATTTAGAAATATTCTTAAAGTATATATGAGAAATTTAACATTAGCTATCAAAATGTGGAGAAGTTAATTAACTTTTTACATCTCATCATCCTGTACTATAGTTTTAAAATACTATAACTGTATTGTCCTTGTAATTAAAAAGGTCGTTCCCTTTCTCTCTCTGGATATTTTAAACTAATAAACTGAAAGCACACAATTTTTAAACAGAGAGGTACAGTAGCCTCCTCTATTTCTTTTCCATCTTTCTTGTTAGTGCTTTAAGCTCCCAGACTGTGAGATGAGAGCTCTTCTGAGACTGAAGCGTCACAGTAAAATTCTTCTGTGGGCCAGGCCAATGTTAACGGGTAATGTTTGGGGCAAAGGTCTCCATTTCCACATCTGCAGCTTTGTGCAGGCCTCACCTCTGGGAGGCCTGCAAGTATGAAGCCAAGCAGGGTACAATGTGCATTAGCAAGACAAAGGGTGCACACAGAGAGAGCCCAGACAAGCTGGACTTTGCTGAAGATTTATTAGACCTCAGGAAATCTGCCCGAGCCACCCCTTTCTACTTCATCTGCCCACATCTAGATAGGATGACTTTGTCAGCAGGTGATGGTCATTTAGGATTATGCAGCAACAGATCTCTCTGTTTAAAAAGGCTGAGAGTACTGACGGAGCACCACATTGAAAGAATTTATGCTGCACAGAACCCCAAACCTGGAAATTTGGAAATGTGGGAATGCTTTGGCCACTGCAGGGGCCTCCCCCTTCACTTTCTGTGGTCTGAGTTCTTAGGTGTGGCTTTTTGTACTTGAGTGTGTGAATAAGGCTTAAAAGAAGGTAAGGCAGAGAAAGGTGCTTTCACAAAGCAGCCTGGAGTTTGCGAGGATGATTTTCAGAGAAATTTGTTGAATTTTTGCATTTTGGAAAAATACTGCTCAAACCTTGAGACTCAATGGAGCATGTCCAATAATACTTTAAAGCTCAGCTTATGGGCATGAGATCTCTCTGGGGCTATACAAATGTCCGCTTCTCCTTAATTGAATGAAAGTGAAAAGTTATTGGGGCTTGGTTTTCCAGTTAGCCTTAGGTCTGCAGCTCATTAATAGGTTGTTAGAAAATTCTCCTGTATTTTATTATTAGGAACTTCCCATTGGGCTGCCTTAAAGTGCCAGTCTCATAAGTCCCTATCTACCCATCTGTGTAATGGGTAAACATTGAAACCTTCATGACAAAATAGGGTGTTGAGAAAAAGTGTGAAGGCTTACTGATTTCTCCCCATGGAAAATGATCTCACTCCACTCAGCTCAACTTTGGAACTTAAAGGATATAAAGAGAGGGCTCTGTCCACCTAAATAAAATTTTCATTGTGCTTATTGCTGATATAATGTGAAAAAATACACATTCCTACACTTAACAAGAAGACCGATGAATTATGCCTTTTGATGGTTTTAAAAGAGGTAAGTAGGACTAATGGAGTGCACTCAACAAGGCAGGGCACAGTGGGAATATCCACATTTGGGCCCTTGAAATCAACCCCATGCCAGTGGCTGAAGAGGAATGTATGCAGAGCTCACAGCGCATCATGCCAAGAGCTCTACATTCTTGGCCTTTGATAAAGAATTTGGAGGAAACAGGAAAACAAAGACTCTGCTGTAAGGCATGCCTGGTGATTCTGGTGAATATTGAGAGCCCAAAGCAAATAGCTTTGAAACAACGTTTAAGCTATTCGTTTTCCCATCAATATAATAATCATCTGTTTGACTGCGGGTTATAGATGCACATCAGTCTTAATCTGTCATTGCCGAAATCTCCTTCCACACAATGGGATAGTCCTCAATTAATGCAAATTAAACCACAGTTGTCTTGTCTGTAATTGTCTAAACTAGCAAAGCGCCTTTCTTTGGTGAAAAGAGCCGTCCAAACCTCCGTGCTCTGGCTACCCCTAGGGTACACGCTTCATGCTTTATCTCTTTCTTGTGGCTTTTATCCACACAACATTAAAGGGACTCTATTTCCTTTATGCAGGCAAATAAAAAGTAGATTTAGAGAACAAAGATGAAAAGAACGCATTCCACTGACTATGCCCTTTGGAGTCCAGCAGCCTGGTTTTCAGACATTGGCTAAGTTAAAAGTTGCCCTGGGTTCCTTTACATCAGAAATTCTGATGAAAAATAAAATCAAGCACGTGCTCGTAAGGACTTGTAGTACATTAAAATGAAGTTGTGTCATAGGCAGTTTTTGAGAAGGGATTTCCAGGCCTGCCTTTTAGCCTTGGTTACTGTGGAGACGAGCTCAGGAGTGGCAAGGTTGCTGTGTGCCCTCTCAACATGTTCCCATTTAAAGAAAATTTCCCCCAACCTACACGCAGGTGACAGAGCCTCAGCTGCACCATTAGCTCTGGAAGACCAACCTCCCCACCAGTCCAGCAGTTCTCAGGAGGTATGTTCCAAGGGAAATTTCAGGGGCTTCTGCTGTTTTTCCCAAGCAGATAATCATCAAACAAATCACAATTAAAATTCACTTAGCTCTGCAAATTAGAAACTTTAGAAGAGAGCATTTGATATTCTTTCCCAAACAAGCCTAACCTCGGAAGAGTACAGACGTGGCAGAGAAGTAATGTGTCTGTCTGAAGGTTGTTCCATGCACCGAGCTGTGCACTAGATGGGGCCCTTTGAGACCCAAACGTTGTCTGCCATCTGCCCTGGGCAGCATTGGAACTGCTCTTTTAGTTGTTATCGGGTTGACATACCTGGATTCACGTAACACACCTACCTTAGCCTCACTCTAGTCTTACACACCAAATGATCAATGCTATCTTCCTCATCACTACCACTCACTTTCTTATACCCCATAACCATAGGCCCTTCATCCTCATAAAGTGACCATTGATTGGCAAAAGTGGAGCACGCCGACCTTTGTTCTTACATATTTACTCTTTTCTGCTCTACTGCCAGCCACCCACTGAGGCACATCCCATATGCAACTCCTTCCAGGGCCTCTCTGCTCACTTTCACCTCCTCTCTTCCTATATTTCCTGTGGGCTCAAGCCACCAAAGGAACTTGACTAACCTTGGTAGTAAACCCTTATTCATGCATATAATAGGCCTGGAAAGCCAGACTACACTGGTGCTCCTGCTGCCTGATGCCCTTGCTCCAAAACCCCAGGTGATACAAACACAGCCACCTGCCCTGAAGCTCACATGGTGCAGCGGGCAGAGCATGGACTCTGGTGCAAATGGTCCTGAGCTCAAACCTTACATCTGCCACTTAGCAGCTTTTGTGCTTTATTTTCCCCACACATTACCACAAGATAAATGACAATAAATTGAAGTAATACAGAGGACCTGGCCTGTTTTGGTAGGAGCCTATAAGTTTGTCCCCAGTAATCTCCCCATCCGGGTATCCATCTTCCTGTGTAATCTCCCCCTACACTGAATCAGGGCTAGTCTTATGTGGCCAAGAAAGTACAGAGGGCATGTGATGGCATGTGATGGCATGTGACTTGTGAAGGTAGAATATAAGAGGCACTGCAGTTTCTTCCCTCCTCCCTAAAGTCAATGCTGTGTCAGGAGGAACCTCAGACAGCCCCATGGGAAAGCCCAGATGAAGAGGAGCTGAGATCCTCCCACCAACATCCCTTACCAAATTGCCAGTCACGTGAATGAGTTACTTTGGAAAAGGATCCTCAGACCCCATTCAAGCCTTCAGATGGCTGCAGCCCAGTTGACATCAAACTGAAATCTCAAGAGAGATTCCAAGTCACAACTATACAGCCACACTGCTCCTGCACTCATGATTCACAGGAACCATGTGAGACAATAACATCATTTATTGTTTTTTAACATTCTTACTGATTGATTTTAGAGAGAGAGGGGAAGAGAATGAGAGAAACATCAATTTGTTTTTCTACTTATTTATGCATTCACTGATGGATTCTTGCATGTGCCCTGACGGGGGATCAAACCCACAACCCTGGCATATTGAGACAACACTCTAACCAATTGAGCTACCCAGTTAGGACTATTATTGCTTTTAACCACTGTGTTTTGGAGACATTTGTTATGCAGTAATAACTAATACATACATAACTGACGTGCAAGTGGTTGGTGCTCAGGTGTTTGTGTCATTCTTTCCACAAAGAGGTCAAAAGCTGTCCTTTTCTTTCCCAAGCACGTTATTCCTTGCCGCAATTCATCTTCACTCATCCCGGTAGTAATACAATCATTCTAGGCCACATGTTATACAATATCTCCTACATGAAGATTATTTCAAAGGGTGTGGCACAGGCCCCACCTCTCTCTGCCTTCCCTCTATTGCACATGGCACTCGAGGTGCATGATTCAGCATCTACTTCCTGCAGTGAAAATCTTCTAAAAAGTGAACCATTATGCAAAGAGTGTGAGAAAAGGTCTGGGGCCCATTTGTGAATCCAAGTTGCATGTTAGCAGTCATTGCATAGCAACTATTTCCTATGTTTTTTTTTCAAAAAATACCTTTGAGAGCCATTGAATTCTCCACTGAGGAAGCCTGAAGGTTTGAAAAACTGTGTTAATTACAGGACAGAAAGATGTGGATTAAGAAAACTCCCACACAGCCTTCAGCACATGGCTGAACTTTGTACAAAAACAAGAGGTCATAGAAAATGGCCAAAGGTGCCTTGAGACAGGGAAGAAGTCAAGTGAGTGAATGTTAATGAGAACATGGGCCAGGTGGTCTCCTCTGTCCTGGTGCAGCTCCTTGGGGCCAATCAAAATATGGTTGTTTTGACTTCTCTGGCCTCTTCTCTGACCTGCCACTCCCACCCCCTACCCTGACACACTTCTATATCCACACAGATGTTGAGGATACCATGAAGCATCTGGGAGGTAAACAGGGGCAGGAGGTTGGCAGAAAAAGGCATTTCTGAGTGCCCCTTGGAAGAGAAGTGCTGCAAGTCAGGTGGACGGAGACAAGGAAAGGGCTGTGATAATGCTGCCTGCTGATAATGGTGGGTTTACACAGCTTCCAGCCAATCAGAGGTCAAAAGGACCAAGTCATAAGGAAAGAGAAAGATGTCCCCTCCTGAGGATGTGTACCTCCTGGTAAATCTAGTGCAAACACATCATAGGTCCTGTTAGAAACTAGGAATTGAACTTGGAGCTGTGCACAACAACTTGCCTTCCTACCTGTGGCTTTGAGAAGCAGATTCAATTGTTGTACAAGTAAAGAGGAGGAGAGTTGTAGCCCTAAATGCAAGCTGCTCATCCTGACTGGTCAACTGAGTCCAGATGAGAGTTTATTCAAAGATGAAGACAGGAGAAAGGAATTGAAGGTACAGAAAGGAATTGAAATGACATCTGGAAGTTTTAAAGTAACAGTATGACCCTGACTGGTGTGACTTAGTTGGTTGGGCACCATCCTACAAAGCCAAGGGTTGCTGGTTCAGTTCCCAGTCAGAGTGCATGCCTGGATTGTGGATTTGATCCCCTGTTGGGGTGAGTGTGTGAGGCAGCCATTGATGTTTCTCTCTCACAGTGATGTTTCTCTCCCTCTCTGTTTCCTTCCCTTCCCCTCTCTCTATAAATAAATAAAATATATTTTTAAAAAACCCAAAAGTATGGCTATGAAGAGGATGTATTTTAGATTTTAAAGTACAAGAAGCCATCATTTCTCTGAAACAAGAACTGGTAGTCATGAAGAGAAAAAAGACTGGTGAGAATACATCAAGATATTAAAATGTAAATGTCAACTTGCAAATGCATTTGCTGACATGACATGGGGTTTATATTCCTAATGTAAAGAGCTCACTTATACCCATATATAAAAAGGCCACTGTAATAATTGTATAAAGGATATAAACAATTTATTTTCCAGCTATTGAAGAAATAAAAATTTGAATGTAAATAAAATAATTCTGGCCTATTAGATTGGCAAATATTTGAGAAGTTTAATCTAGGCTGAGGTTTGGATAAACAAAAAAATCTCATATATACTGTTGCTGAGGATGTGAAATATATTTTTTCTGAGGTGTAATTAGCAACAGGTATTTTAAAAGGCTTTATAATGTTAATAAATTTTGACCCAAAGTTTCAGTGCTGAGAATTTATGCTAATAAATATATGAGAATGGATATGTTATGGTGTATCTATACAGAAGAAAATTTAAGGACATTTAACAATGAGGATGTGTGTTTTATACCTACACGTTAACCTGAAGGAGAATTTAAGACACTACAGAAAGTACAGGTGGCCGTCCATATCTGTGAGTTCAGCATCCATGGATTCAACCAACCTCAGATTGAAAACATGAAAACATAAATGGACTGTGGCTGCAGACGTGCACTGTGCAGTTAGGCCTGCAATGGTTGTCTGTGGTGCACACGCACAGAGTTTTTTCTTGTCCTTATTCTCTAAACAATTCAACAACTATTTACACAGTATTTACACAGTATTTACATTGTATTAGATATGATAAGTAATCTAGAGGTGATTCTGAGTACACAGGAGGAGGGGCATAGGTTATATGCAGATCTACACTGTTTTGTTTATGGGAGCTGAGCACCCGTGAATTTTGGTGCCTGTGGGGGTTCTGGAGCTAACACCCCTCAGGAAGATGAAAGTGCCAACAGTGGTATTTCTGGGTAATAGGAATATAGGTAATTTTATTTTTTCTTTCAACTCTACACATGCTAACTTTTTCTATAATCAGTATTTATTGCTTTCACAATGTAAAAAAAAATAACGTTTAGTTTTCCATTGACTACAGTCACCTATCTTTCATTTAAGTAGAAATAATTTACCTGTCTGCACTGATATACTAAATACTATAAAAATGGTGTCACCAGAATTTAATGTAAATCAAAATGTGAAGAAATAATCGCGACAGTTGCTACTGTGCACCATGCTGCCGGCATCTGGGATGAGGGTCATTTTGCATAATAGTAGCATCTATGAGAGATGCTACTTGTGGATACTCTGCTTGTGCATACCTTTTTGGCCTTAAAGAAAAGTTGTTGTATAAATTCTTATGAACCCTCATTCACCAATTAATCATAATTAATGCATTACTGTACCTACACTCTATGTCTATAATTCTTTGTAATTCATAATTCAACATGAAAATCTCTTTCAATAAAAATGTCTCCAGTCAGTAGTGGTTTTCAATTTATGTTTAAATATAAAATTTTTTAGCATTTAAAATATATTTCTGAATTAGAAAGAATGTCTTAGTCAGCAGTAATATGAAAGGGCTATCATTTCATATTACTGAAATGTAATGTTTTGAGATCATTTTTCAAAGCCACCCCATCTTCCATACATACTCTTATGCACACACATTAAATCCCCACCTAATTTCTGGCACATAATATGTGATCAATACATATTAGTTTAAAAAAATGAAAGAGTGGAGTCAAGCAAATTATGCTGACACTGCAAATTTATTCCACACACCCTCCCCACCCCCCACCAAATAGAATGCAACATCTTTTCCCCCTCACATTTCCTTCCAGTTCCATTGCCTACCTTGGACATTGAAAACCCCCTCATACAACGTCCTGCCATGGTTACTGAGTGAATTCAAAACCACAGGTGGAAACAGCTCTATTCTGAGATTTTAGAAAACTTTGTTCTGACACGTAGAAGTCCTATATGACCTTGAGCAAATCACTTACATTTCTGAGCCTCAGTTTCCACATTTGAAGAATACATACAATCCTGCCCTTTACATCTTCACTGTATTATTTTGAAGATTTAAGATAACACAAGTGAAATGCTTTGTGTTGTAAAACCTAAGGAGGTTTTATTTTAGGAACTTGTGTATGTTTTTTTGTACCTGATAAGATCTGTAACCACCCTGCCCCTGCTTTTACCTAGAAAACTTAGTAATTCCATTGCTCAAAATGAAGTTATTATGGCTGGCATTGACACTAGATCAGCAAGGACTGCAGCCTCCACCTTCCTCCCAGGCTGTTTACCCAGCATCCTCCCCCTTTCCCTAACCCTTTTCGGACACCCTGGCCGCCTTGAAGAGGCAGACAATGAGAAGTCCATCACTCAAGTCTCTCCTTCTTTAGAGCTGCCCCTCCTCATTTTGTTTGGGTAGATGAATTGTTCAGGGTTGGTTCGATTGCAGTCCAAACAATGAACACCACAGGGAAAAGCAACAAACTCAAGTCACTAAGCTTTTCAGCAAGCAGGGCATTGTCTAATAGACTGCCTGTCCTATTTTGAGTTCAAGCTTGACAGGCCACTCAGAGAAAGTTAGTTCTCTTGACATAGTGAATGAAGTCTGAATCAAACCAGCACCTCCCTCAGTGAAGTCTGGAGGCAAACACTTTTCTTTGACCAGGGCAGATGGTAGTGGATGGCTAGGATTGGCCCCACAAAAATAGCTGGTGTCCTTTTCACTGGGCCTACCTTTTCCTAAATGACCTTAGTCCACGTGGACTACCTTAGTCCACTTTATCATTTAGAAAATTTTATTCCTTTTGCTCTTAAAAACAAATAAAAAAATAAAAGTGCCTCTCCAAGAGACACACCATGGCAGCATTGCTTGACTTTTATGTGTGAGTCTACATATAGAATAATGTTTTAAGATGGATTTTGAATTTAACATGAAGCTCTTCTTAGAACATCAAATACTCATATGCCACATTTTAATGGCTCCTTAGTATTTATATGGGAGTCCTCTAAGCTTTGAAACCAGTTCATCCTGTTGGGAATATAAGTGGTTTCTAAATTTTCACTGTGTGCAAACCATACTACAGTGAACATTCCTGTGACTAACTTTGTGTTATATTGTGATGGTTAGATTTCCTGAAGTGGAATTACTGAGTCAGGGTAAGGACATTTTAAAGATCCTTGAAATATTTGTCAAACTGCCCTCCAGATAAGCTGTTTCAATTTTCACCCCACCAGCCTTATATGTGCTCTTTACAGTATTATAATATTTATCTTTGATTACTAGTGAAGGGCAGCATCTTTTCACACACTGGACCTTTATCATTTTGGTGGATGTGTGTTTACTATTTATGAATATATTTATTTATGCTGACCCACATTTATAGGGTGATTTTAATTTATTTATAAGGAACTATTGTATGTTAATATTAACAATATTAGCTTTTGATTGAATTGTGTTGCAAATATATTCAATGTAATTTATTTTTGTTTATGTTTTTTTTTTTATGTTGTCAAATAAATGTGTTTTTCCTCATGAGCTCTATCTATCAAGGGCCAAAATCTCTGTTTTGGAGAAAGTGTCAAATTTTCAAGGAAGTGATGGTCCACCTGGGTAGAGTCCCACAGTTGACAGGCGGCCCTGTAACCTTTGCTCTCAGGCCTGCAGTGCAGCTGTCTCCAAATGCATTGACCTGCAGAGGGAAGGGTGTCTCCAGACACAGTTGTCCCCACTCCACCACTCGCTGCAAGGACCAGTGCTTCCACTTTAGAAGGTGTTAGCAGTCTTCTGCCAGGATTTTCTCTACTTATTTCCCAAGGTACCACATTTCTTTTTCATGAATTATTACTCAGTTTTTGTGAATTCACTAAATCTGGGCTTGTCTACACTGTGCATTATGGAAAATTCCTCAAAGTTTGAGGCATATAATAGACATGTCTGCATGTCTCACAATTAAGTTTTTGTGCTATTTCACTTCACTTGAACCATGTCAGACAGGTATTGGTACTGTTTCTTGTGTCTCCATCTTTCCGGGAACATTATTTTGATATCATGTTGCTTATTATACATGTGTTTTACCCATTGTTTTTTCCTTCTTTCTGGGGCTAAGATATAGGAGAAGTCCTAGTGTTTTGCTTTTTAATAAAAAATCTTATGCTAGCCATTTCCTAGTTAGCCTTTGGACTACCTGGGTAGACAATTAAATCAACTGAATGTAATACTTTTGTCTTTTTTCCCAATGTTTACACATTTTTGTTTTCACATGCAATTGCATCTGTCGAAATTTTTAAGACAATATTAAATAATGGCTATAATGGTGACAATAATGAGCACCCAAATTATAATAGGACTGTTTGTAGTGATTTAGTACTAAGTGAAGCCCTTGTTTTACATTTTCTGTGTCAATCTGGGGATGCTGCTGGCCTTACTGGGCAGGAGCCAGGATGTTTTCAGCACTGCAATGTATTCAATTATTATGAATGAAATTTTAGCAAATGTTTTTGTCATGAATAGATGACCATAACTTATTCAGGCTTTTCTCCTTTGACTTTTAAAAGATAAAACTAACAGATTTTCTTATATTGAACTATCCCCTCATTTGTAGTTATAATTCTTTAAAACATGAGTGTTTCTGATTTTTCAGCTGCTTAGTGAATATTTTTCACACTGTGCCACATGCAAATTTATTTGTTGAAATATTTTTATTCACCCTCAAATCTTCATTCTACCAGTGGCATGCCTAAGTCTGGATTGAAGTCATCATGCCATTTAAACAAATCTCTCAAACTGGGCTCAGAGAAGCACAGCAACAAGGTAAATATTGAATTAGAAACTTCACAATCCATCTCAATAGACACAAAAAATCATGTGGCATAATCCTCCTTTGTGATAAAAACACTAAGTAAACTAGGAATAGAAAGTAATGTCTTCTCTGATAAAGTAAATATACAAAAACCCCACAGCTAGCATCACACTAAATGATTAAAGACTGAATGCTTTCCCCTAAGAACAAGAAAGGATAAGAATGTCCATGTTTATCACCTCTATTTAACATTTACTATATGTGCTAGCCAGGGCAATTAGCCAAGAAAATGAAGTAAAAGGCATACAGATTGAAAAGGGGAAAGTAAAACTTTCTCTATGTGCAGGTGAAGTGATCTAGTACACAGAAAACCCTAGTAAATTCACTATAAAACTATTAGAAGTAATAAATGAACTTATCAAGGTTGCAAGATGCAAGATTAGTATATAAAAATCAACTGTATTTCTATAGTAGCAATGAATAAACTGAAAACAAACTTAAGAAAACAATTCAACTTATAGTAGCATCAAAGACAATGAAATGTTATAAATAAATTTAATAAATAAGTATGAAAATTATTCTGGAAACTACAAAATGGTTGAAAAAAATTAAAGACCTTAATAGACATCTCACGTTTATAGATAGGAGACTTAACATTATTGAGAGAGCAGTTCTCCCCAAACTGATCTACAGACTCAATGTAAATAAACACTATCAAAATCCAAGCTGACTGTGCTGGAAAAACGGGCATATTTGTCCTGAAATTCATTTGGAAACTTAAGGAACTTAGAGTAGCCAAACCACATTAAAAGAATAAGAATAAGAATGAGAAGGAGGAGGAGAAGAAAAACAGCTGGAATACTCACATTTCCTAAGTTCAAAACTTACTAAAAGCTTATAGTAATCAAGACAGTGTCATACTAAAGTAAAGATATGGATTAATGGAGAGTCTAAAAACTAACCCTTGCATTTATGGCCAAGTGATATTTTACAAGAATGCCAAGACAATTCAATGGGGAAAGTGGAATTTCTGTAACCAGTGCTGCTGGGATAACTAGATATCCACTTGAAAATTATAAAGTTGCAACCATACCTCATACCATATGTGAAAATTCAACTTAAAATGAGTCTAAGAGCTACATGTAAGAGCTAACACTATGCTCTTGGAGGAAGTGTGTCTGTCTTTGTGACCCCAGATCAGGCCATAGTTTTTTGGATAAGATACAAAAAGTAGAGCAACAAAAAAAACCCTGATAAATTGGACATCATCAAAATTAAAAACTTTTGTGCTTCAAAGGATATCACCAAGAAAGTGAAAAGAAACCTCACAGAATGGGAAAAAATTTTGCAAATCATGGATGTGATAAGAGGCTTGTATCTAGAATATATAGCCTTACCTCATATTATTGCTTTATTGTACTTCAGAGATTCTGCCTTTTTTAAAAACTATAAACTGAAGGCCAGATCCTCCACTAACAAAAAATAAAATAAAATAACATAAAATTATGATTCACTTTATTGCGGTGATCTGGAACTGAACTTGGAATATCTCTGAGGCCTGCTAGTAAAAAGAACCCCTACAGCTCAATAGTGACACCCAATTAAAAAATAGGAAAGGATCTGAATAGCTATCTCTCCAGAAAAAAGATATATGAATAGCCAATAAGACCAAGAAAATATGTTCAACACTTTAGTCATTGGGGAAATGCAAATCAAAACCACCATGTTATACTCACTACCCTGATTATAATTCAAGAGATAATAACAAGTATTGCTGAGGATGCAGATAAAGTAAAAATCCTCATTATTTTTTTGTACTCTGGTTGGAATGTAAAAGGGTGCAGCTGCTTTGCGAAAGAGTCTCACAGTTTTCAAGTGATTAAATATAAAGGTAAGAGCAATTTCACTCCTATGTATACACCCAAAAGATATCACATCACAACTGCTGGAGTCTATTGGTCAAAGAAAGACATATAGCAAAACTCAACTTAAAGCAGGCAGAGAACTGCATCCTACCATATACCTGCAAGAAAAACCAGACATATTTAGTGGACTATGCTACTCTCTGCTATAATTTGCTCTTCTTTCCACCAAATAGTCTTTCACAAACAGAACCCACTGTCTTCTCAATGGAAACAAGTCACTGCATCCAGCCCACTGTCTGGCATCTCTAACATCCCTTGTTTCTCTAGCAGGACTGAAGTGATTCTTCTTGGTTCAGAGCCCTAAGAAGTAAAAAGACAAATTATCTGTCTCCACATACTCAATATAAAATAGTGAAACAGGGAGAATGGGAGAAAAAAGATCTATCACCACTCTGGCAATTCTAAGGTCCCATGGGCAGACATCGTGGAGACCTGGGTCATTGAATGTGTCCGGCTCCCATTCTCATCTGGCCACTAGCGTAGAGCTCTAGAGCCCTTGGAGCCATCCTCTTCAGAAAGCTTCTCCCTTTTCCATTCCCCATTTTGGCCACTTCTAAGCCAGGCATCAGAACATTCCTGGACCATGCCTGGAATGAGGCATAGGAATGTATGCCTTCCTTGGAGGTAAATTCTGACAGATGGTCAAAATCCTAAGGCTTGTTTAAAGTCACAGTCTTTTTTTTTACCAATACACCTATGCTCAAAATTTAGTCATTATATTTTCTATTTGATTCAAGTCATCAGCAGTTGTCAAGAGCTTTCTAAACGTTACTCATATTTGTTATATATCATTGCTTTTTCATGCCCCCCTTCATTGTGAGTACCTTCAGCCAGTCAGGCTTTTATGGAAAAGCTTTACCTTTATTCTTTTCTTTATCAATTATTGACACAATACAGATTTGATTAGATTGCCAGGATTGTGTTTCCTCCTTCTTTACTTCTTTTGGCCTCCTCCTCTTCCTTGTCTTCCTCCTGCCCCTCCTCCCCCTCTCCTCCTCCTTCTTCTCTCTCTGTAGTTAACTGCAATGAAATTCATGTAGATTTTGATTCAAGCATTTGAGAGTTTGGGTTATAGGCTTAATAATTAATTCTCAAAACTTACAAAACTCTGTGTAGGTTGATCTACTGAAATACAGGACCAAATATCCTAAAAAGGACTGAAATTGTTCCATATAAGAAATCTATGAAGTAGAATTTGTAATGATTTGTACATTTGGGGAAGAGTAACTCATATCTTATGCAATGTACTTTTAAATAGTTTTTCTTTCTCTATCTTACTAAGTGGAATTTATAAAACAAAGTAGAATAAATAAATAGCTTGGGGTTAAGTCCTATATTGCCTTGAATTGGGGGAAATTTAAAATTAACTTTATATTGAGAAGTGTTTTCCCATTAACCTCTGTAAACATAAGAGGTCTCTGAGGCTTTAGATGAAAGTAAAAAATCTTCATGCAACCTGCAGAACTTACCTGACTGAACTCCCCTTTCTCACCATATCCAAATCCATGTGTTCTTTCCCTCTTTCTCTGCAATCCAGCCACAGTGGCTTCTCTTAGTTGCACAAATGCGACATGTCTCTTCTAAACTTGGGATGTATACATGCCAGTCCCTCTGCCTGGACCTCTCCATACTTCTCCCCCAAACCCTTTCCCTAGTAATTCCTCTTCCCCAAGATCTCTGTTTAAGTGCTACATTGCTTTAGACCAAATATTTGTATCCCTACAAAAGTCATATGTTAAATCCCAACCCCCAATATGATGGTATTTGGAGGTGGAGCCTTTAGGAGATAGTTATGTCTTGAGGGTAGAGACCTTACGACAGAAACTAGTGTCCTTACAAAAGAGGCCCTTGAGGATTCCCTGTCCCTTCTACCATGTGAGGACACAGTAAGAAGATGGCCTTCTATGAACCAGAAAGTAGGCTTTCATCAGACACTGAATTTTCTAGCACCTTGATCTTGGGTTTCCCAGACTCCAGTTTCCCAGACAGTGAGAGACAAATTTGTGTTGTGTGTAAGCCCCCTGGTCTGTGGCACTCTGGTGGAGCAGCCTGAAAGGGCCGATACATGCATTTTCATGCTGGTGTCCTCTATTCTGCTGGAGAGACTCCTGCTCCCTCTTTTGTGCCTCACAATGCCTTGCAATTCTCTTACAGATTGCTCATGGCTATAATTTTTTGGTCTTGGTTTATTGCGTGATTATTGGTTAATATCATGATCATACCTGATTCTATATCACTAATACTTAGAAAATTTCTAGTTCTTTTAGGCAGTCAAATATTTGTAGAAAGAAAAGATAAACCTAGGTCATTTTACAACATAAGAAATACATTCCTTTGAATTTTAAAATTCTGGGTGTCTAGAATTGTGAAAAAGAAAACAAGTTTTACTATTTCAATTAATAATTGTACTGTTCCGGGTTTTATTTTGTTTATATTGTTTTAACTTGTATAAAGATAAACATCTGCCATGGGTACTATTTCCCTGGAATTCCAAATATCTTCATGAGTATTTTGATTATGGATCTTTTACTCACTGACCAGGTATTATGACTCTTGGGAACAGCCCTGCCTGGTTTCAAAAGGCATAACCCACCATGGCTAAGGCTGAGTAAAGAGACCTTGGGACTATAAGCCACTGAAGAGACAAAGCTTATCTTCCTGGTAGGGATGTAGCCTCTGCCCATTTTTACTTCACCCTTCTTGGCCCTAGGCAGATGACTGATTAGCCAATGATGGGTAAGATTCCTCAAGGGAGGGATGACCTAATACAGCCATGGTTGTGAAGAGGCCTTCAAAGAAGGACTTGGGGAGCTATAGTAAAAGGGGGTGATGGACCTTCACCCCTCAACTTTGACATAGCCTGAGTCCTCATTCTGTCTGTGAGAAGTCTCCTAATCTCTTGGCTGCAGTACTTCTCCTGCACGACTTAAACCTGAAACAATGCCGGAGGTAGGTGCAGCCCTGTGCTGGAAAGGGTGGGTTCCCTGGGGTGATGAGGCCTAAGAAAGAATGCATAAAATCCTATGAAACCTGCTTTGCTAATACCCTCAATTTAAATGATAAGGGTCCAAGTATAGAATGAGTTTGTTTCCCCAAAGTGTCATGGCCCTTCAACTATCTGACCCTGACTCAGAATAAACCCTCATAGTTCTTTGAATGTCATCTATTGTTTGATCATTACTACCTGACAATGATTGATGAGGTTTACATATATGCCCTGTATTCCTATGCAAATTGAACCCAATAAAAGTCCATTGAGGAAGAGGCTCCTGGTCCTTCTCCTTTGAAAGATCAGACACCTTTCCTGCCCAAGAAGATCATGTCTTGGTAGACTTATTCTCATTTGTGGCTGCCAGTGGGGGACCTTGTGGGTGGAGCTCCCCCACATATGACATCTTGTTGACCTAAATTATTATTTTTCAAATATTTATGTTTTATTTTATTTTACTTTATTTTTAATACTCACCCAAGGGTATTTTTATTGATTTTGGAGAGACAGGAATGAATAGAGACAGAAAGAGAAACACCGATGTGAAAAACATCTATCAGTTGCCTTCCATATGTGCCCTGACCAGGGATTGAACCTGAAACCTAGGTATGTACTCTGACCAAGGATCAAACTTGCAACCATTTTGGTGTATAGGACGATGGTCCAACCAATTGAGCCACCTGTCCAGGGCTCAAATATTTTTTTAAATAATTTCAAAAAGTAGTAAAAACTTTCAATTTTTTATTTTGACTCTTGGATTCTCAGAAATCTTTAGTCCTATTCTTTATTTTGCATTTTTACAAATGTATATTTATCCATCAAAAAGGATATGCATAATTATCTTTCACCTCAGAAACAGAAGTGCATTTTGGTAAAACCAAATGGAAAGAAAGGGAAGGGAAGCTATTTAAAGCAAAGTTCATATGCAGCTGTAATATCCATAAGTTGAAAGTCAAAATCCTTACAGCTGGTTCTTGGAAAATCTGATCTAACATTCCCCACTTAAATTAACTGCATGTAGCACCTATTTTTTATTTTTGTTAAGCACTCTGTGGACACATATAGTAGATAGTTGTCATAAGATTTTATGAAATGATAAATTAAGAAGGTTTGTTTCTCCTTGCCTACAGTGAGTAATAATAATAAGCCAACCAAAGCCACCAGATAGGAGAAAACTAAAAACCATCACTCCAGGTCCATATACCATGAGTGAGACAAGGCATGTGACAGCTTGTGCCTGGTGTTGGCAGGGAGTTGGCGCTGGTTTTCTTCATTCACTTCTTCACTGGGTTGGGGATAGGAGTTGAAGCAAATGCACTTCCTTGTGGAGACACAGATGGAATCCCTCCCAGATCTAGTTCTGCACACACTCACCACCCCCATGTTCTGACCCATGTCTGTACTCATATCACTCCACGTTTGGATTCTCATCACACCCATTAGATACATTTTAGTACAATAATACACTCTCATCAGTCATCCCTAAATCAAATAATAACCTTTAGCCTTTGAGAGACACATCAAACTAAGGTAAACTCTGAGAGAAGGCCTTTTAAAAATATGTGTATGCTAAACTGTCAGCCTAAATCTTCACCTGGGTTGCTAGTTGTTCTGGCCAAATGGCAAGCAGGACCTGAGATCAGACTAGTTCAGTGCTCTCATAAAAAAAATAATAAAATGAATGTTTTTGAGAAAAATGCTTTTATGGAAACTTGTGTAATTCAAACTTTTTGGTGGTAGTTTAACATCAGATTTTACAACAGAACAGTTACATAGTTGCCTGAATTTTTAAAAGGTCTGGGGAATTTAAAGGCAGAAGTTATACTCTTTGTAGTGCTCTCAGTGCTGATAATCTGAAACTGGGGGGTTTGGGATGCCCACTGCTGGGCTTCTGGGTGTGTCTTTATATGGATCATCTTCCACTCTGCAATCTGCTGGACCTTAAATATAACATGGAGAAAGTAGCACATAGTTAGGAGAGCTGTTTGTTTTCTAAGAGAGGGGTAAGTTAGTCCTGAGTCCTCCAAACCCCAGCAAGTCATACAAAATTTGAGACAAAGGCCTAGGCCATTGTCTGTGAACAGAATAGAGCTCAACCTAGAGGCTTAAATGCACAATCCTCATTGTTCAATGTCAAAACTGACTGAGCTTCATGCTGATGGTCATTCCTTCATGCAGGAGTAGCTTAAATGGCCACCATCCTTGGCCCTTACTAAGACCAACACCTTGGCCCTTACTCTGCGCCAACACCAGGCACCAATGGACAATAGAAAAAATGAAACTTCAAGCTAGTTTTACCACACTCTACTCAGAGAAGGATGAGTCTAAAGCAACCTAGATATAGACATAGACATAAATATAGATATAGACATAGACATAGATATAGATATAGATAGATATAGATGTAGATAGATATCTATATATAGATAGATCTAGGTTGCTTTATCTATGTGTATATATAGATATGTGTATATCTATAGATGTGTATACACATATCTATCTATATATATATCTACACATATATCTATATATACACATGTATATAATCAATATATGTATATATTCACATACATGACTGTGTATATGAATATATGTGTATATGAATATATGTATAAATGTATATATTCATTCTATATATGTATTTGGATATGCATTTCTTTGATAAGCAATGAAGTTAAATATATTTATATGTTTTCATAGATTTGGCCATTATAAGTTGCCATATTTTTGTTGTAGAGTACATCCTTTGTTGCTTTATTTTTAGTAGTATTATCTTATAAGAAAATCCATTCTTTGTATGCCATAAATGACACTTATTTTCCCCAGTTTGTATTTTATTGCTTTTTTAACTGAGGAGTGACTTTAATATTTTTGTTTTAAAATTTAGAACGAAGAGTGCTGGGAAGCCAAGAAGTGGGCAGGAGCAGAACATGGCTTTTGAAGGCCTATGAATGCCCGCATAAAAACAGATAGTGCAGCAAGCAAGCCAAAGCAAAACTTCATGAGCAACATTTTCATAAAACTAAAGACAAGGTGTCCTCACAAAGCCCGAAACATGAGTGGCTATGTACAAACCATGGGCAAACGTAGGGCTGGAGTCTGTGCACAGAAGGAATCAAAAGCAATATGGCAGTGCCTGAGGCACTTGGAAGCAGGAGAACCTAAACTAGACAACAGAGACTATATGAGTCTCCTCAGACTGCCATAATAATGTGCCACAGACGGGGGGCCTAAACAACAGAAATTTATTTCTTCACAGTTCTAGAGGCTGGAAGCCCAAGATCAAGGTGGTGGCAGAGGTGGCTTTTTCTGAAGCCTCTCCTTGGCTTATAGATAGTTGTCTTCTCATTGTGCCTTCACTTGTTCTTCCCTCTGTCTGTGTCTGTGTGCCAATTTCCACTTCTTATAAGGGTGGCAATCAGATTGGATTAGAGCTTAGACTGATGACCTCATTTTACCTTAATCATCTCTTTGAAGGCTCTCTCCCTACATATAATCACATTATGAGGGTACTGATGGTTAGGACTTCAACATTTGAATTTTCTGGGGACACAATTTATCTCATAACAGGGACACATTAGAAAGCGAGCAGGACAATCTGAAAGCAGCTGATGAAATTAGGAGGGGTTATACCTATTGTAGTAGCTGTTGAATAGGAAGAGCCTGGAGGAAGAAAGGGCTGGAGTGGTCAGTTTGTTGTGAAACTCAAAAATGACCCTTAATACAGGGCCTTGTATTAAGAAGAGACTACTGGAATTTGGATGAAAATTGAGCAGAAAAAGGACAAGAGGAAAAAAGAAAAGAGAAGGTCTCAATAAAAGAGAGAAAGTGGAGACTCTGCTCCTCCTGTTTGACAGACAGCTGGACCTTCCTGTGCAGTGTCTGCCACACCACTGACACATAATGGTGAACATTGGAGTGATCTGATTTGGCCATATTGGGTGCCTGGTCATCAGAGCTGTTTTTAACACTGGCAAAGTGGATATTGTCACCATCAGTGACACTTTAATTGATCTCAACTACATAGTTTACATGTGCCAGCATGATTCTACTCATGGCAAGTTAAAAGGAAGAGTCAAAGTTGAGAACCAGAAGCTGGTCATCAATGGAAAGCCCATCTCCACCTTCCAGGAGCAAGATTGTGCCAACATTAAATGGGGTGATGCTGGTGCTGAATATGTTGTAGAGTCCCCTGGTGTCTTCACTAACATAGAGAACAGGGAGCCAAGAGGGCCATCAACTCTGCCCCTTCTGAGGACAACTCCATGTTCATAATGGGTGTGAACCATGACAAATATGATAACTCTCTCAAGGTTGTCAGCAATGCCTCCTGCACCACCAGCTGCTTGCCCTCCTCTTCCCTAATCCCCATGATAACTCTGACAATGTGGAGGGACTCATAACCACAGGTCATGCCACCACTGTCACCCAGAAGACTGTGGATGGCCCCTCTGGGAAGCTGTGGCATGATGACTGAGGGATCACCCAGAACACCATCCCTGCTTCTACTGGCACTGCCAAGGCTGTGGGCAAGGTCACCCTTGAGCTGAATGGGAAGTTCACTGGCATGGCTTTTGTGTCCCCACCCCCAGTGTGGCAGTTGTTAATATGACCTGTAAAGCTGCCAAATGCAATGATATCAAGAAGATAGTGAAGCAGGCATCAGAGGGCACCCTCAAGAGCATCTGGGCTATAACTGAGGTTCAGGTCATCTCCTATGACTTTAACAGTGACACCACTCTCATTTTCAATATTGGGGCTGGTGTTGCTCAATGACCACTTTGTCAAGCTCATTTCCTGGTATGACAATGAATTTGGCTACAGAACAGGGTGGTGGACATTATGGTCCACATGGCCTCCAAGAAGCCCCCTGGAACACCAGCTCCAGAAAGAGGGAGAAAGGCCTTCAGCTGCCAGGGGATCCTTGCCGCAAATTGATCCCCCAATACACTAAGACTCTCCTGAGATCCACAGTTTCTCCATCCCAGAACCACTGAAGAGGAATGGGGCTTAGGGAGCCCTCCCTTGTCACGGACCATTAATAACACTCACAGTACCCAGCCAAAAGAAAGAAAAACTGAAAGAGAGAGGAGAAATTTTGAGCCATAATCTCTTTCAATAATTAATTTACCATATTTTGTGGTAAATTGCATGATGCTCACCCATGTTTTTGGCCCAAACTTTCAGGAAAAAATATTTTGGTTTAATATTTTAATTCAGTTTTTTTATATTTATATTTAGATACTTGTTTTTATATTATAAAAGAATATTATCATTTTTTAACATACAGATATCATTATTGCTTTCTACAGTTACATCTTTAATGTATAAACATAAATAAAAGAATTAAAAACATTTATATAAATATGGAATTAGTACTACCCATGGATAATATGCACCTTTATTTTTCCCTCAAAAATTTGGGCAAACAATTGTACATTATACATGGCAAAATACGGTAAATTGCTACAGTGGAGCAAGTGAAGGGGTGTACTAAAATTAATTTATCTAAAATTTTAGATAAACTAAGTTCACATAAAAATAAAGAAGAAAAAATATCAATATCAAATTCCAAAAAAATTTACTCAACTTTATTGATGTATAATTTACATACAATAAAATTTATACATTTTAAGCAAGCAGGTGTATCTATCTAGGTCTCATTGGTTCTACTGTATTTCTCTAGAGAACACGAACTTATACATACAGATTTTGGTACCATGGGTGGCTCTGGAGGAATAGAATTTTAACAATGAATTTTCTAAATTGTTTCTGACTTTCAGGATTTGCATCTGTGTCTTATTAGGTGCAAAGGCACTAATGACTCTATTTTAAGTAGTAAACAAAGCATTGGTATGTTTATAATCCATAGCTTAATAAGGCAATTAAGATAGGTAAAATATCTCTACTGAATACTCCTAATCAACCACTTGTAAGAAGCGAGGAGCTGAGTGATGGC